>VZRX01021225.1:0-68665 GCA_013398075.1 Notiomystis cincta
GCCAGGCCCCGCCCCCGGCGGGCAGGGCCGGGACCCGGGGCTCGGTGGGGCACCCGCGCCCGGTACATTCCCGGTACCGCCCGTGCCGGGGCAGTCCCGGAGCTCAGCCCCTTCTCTGCCCCAGCCAAGCGCCCTGTCTCAGGGCTCTGCACCCCCAAAGGATCCCCGGGCCTCCGGGGTGAAAATCACCCTCTAGAGTTTGCCCCCTCCGCAATTATTTGGTGAGCCCAGCACTCTGCTGAGGGGCCTGGGGGCCTCTGCCCCGCTTGACATCACACCGTCCCTCCCCGCGAGTTGTTACAGCTATTTCAGCCTTTCGTGGAGACCCAAACTGGGGACAAAAGGAGACCAAAATAAACCCTAAGAAACCACCTGCCTCCCCGGGGTCTGGGATCAGCCAGGGTCCCCTCACAAGCTCGGCGTCTTCACCCCTTCTGGGGCCCATGGACAGGTGGGAGATGGAGCCCTGGGCTATCCCACTGCCTCACTTCCACTCTAGAGCCCCATGACATCCACCAGCTGACCTGAACTGGGTCAAATGGAAGTCAGTGAGATGGAGGGGGCCCTTGGGCTAAGGGGGGATACCCACAGCCCCCACCCACACTGCTGTGCAAACCCTGACCCAGCTCCATTCCCTCGTGCCTTACCTCTGCTTCCTCAGGAGCCTCCTCTGCCACCACCCTCGAGCTGCCTGTGAGTGCTCACAGCTGCACTGACAGCACCCAAGGGTGCTCTCCAGGCAAGCTGGTGCACCCCGGAAACCCGGGGCTGGGTGTGTACCACCCGCCTGCTCTAGGCCCTCATTATGGCTCAGGTTAAAACTATTCCCAGCACGGAGGTTGCTAATAAACCCGTGTGCCAGCACTGGGGCAGGATGCTCAGCACAGCAGGGACATCCTCAGAGGGCCATCTTCTCCCTGGCCAGGGTACTGTCCCCAGACCCAGGGTACTCCAGTCACAGAGACAGAAAAGGCACTCATTTATGCTTTAATAAAATTAGAAAGAGAAAAAAGATTCAAAGGGATTAGACATGATCCAGCCATAGATGCTTCCTACCATGGCAAGGACTAGTCAGGTCACAGTATTTGCTGCCCCTAGCCCTGAGGGCTGGGGGAGGGCAGCCTCCCCCCAACCCAGCAGAGAAAGGCAGGGCTGTTCCCCACATGGTTTTACTGCTGGTGATGCCCCCCAGAGAAAAGGGGCTTGGGAGACCCTGAGCAAAGGGGGCCAGGTCAGGCGCCAGCTGAGTGGGTAGAACCAGCGAGTTCCATGTTACATGTGCCCCCACCCCGGAGCACGAGCCACGCACAATCTCCCACACTTTCCTTCACCATCTTTCCCTTGCTGGCTCCATCCCACTCAGGATTGAGCCACCAGACCCCGTTTGTGACACGGGGGCTTCTACTATGTGTCCCTCTGCATAGTTGCCCCCCACAATTCCTCCCACTTAGTGACAGCTCAGGATTTTCGTGCCATTTTAGACACAAATCAACGACCTGCCCCAGGTCCAGATACCCAAGTCCCAGACCTGCAGATCATCCTCATCATCATTCAGTTTACTCTGCCTCCATTCCCCCATGCTCCCAGCACTCAGCACCAACACAGAGCAGCCGGTGTTTGTCAAAGCACCTTCCCCAGCCACTCTTCCTTAGGATCAGACCACTCCTCCTCTCATGGTGGTCCCTCATCTCAGAGACACTGTGCTGGTGGTCAAGAGGTTTCTTCATGAAGGAGAAAGGGCCACAGAGGTGCACAGCAGATGCTACCAGGGAAGAGGAGCTGGCATATTCCAGCCCTGGGCTGCCAGAACTAGTCTCCGTCCCTCCAGACGACCTGAGGAAGAGACCTGCTGGGCTCATAGCTTCTTGGAGGCTCCTGAGCCTCCCTCCATGATTTTGTTGGCTAAAATATCCTTCTCCTCCTTCATCTTCTTCAGCCTGACCTTGCTTTTGGAAGAGAAGGAGAGTGAGGCCTTGCTGAACTCCAGTGGGAAGATACCCACGTCTCCGTCGAAGCGATTCTTGGACACCTGCAGGTAGCGCTTCCCTGGCCCTGTCACCAGCTTACGGTCCTGCAGGATGAGGACGTTGTCGGCCTCCTGGCTGGCCTGGGGAGAGGAAAACATCTGCAGGAGGGTGCCAGGAATGCTGCCAGAGTGCCAGGCCTCAGAGGTGCTCACAAACGCTTGCCCAGCTCCTTTAAACCCTTTTACAGGGCACCCCAAGCCACAGTAACTCCAGCATTTCCCCAACACAAACCCCTCGTGTTCCCCTGGAACATCCCAGTGACCCACCAGGCACACCCTGTGCCACAGCCCACCCTGGGGAAATGGGATCATGGGAGGGTTGTGCACAGAGAGCACCTCCTGCCCACCACTGCAGGGTTGGTCAGCATCACGAAAGAGACCAGAGAACTCAGAGAGCCCATCCCTGCACCCTCCCTGCCTCCCTCTTTAATTATCTCCTACTACATTCCACTCACAGTCAATGAGTATTAATTAACTGCACCCAAAGCCCCAGCAGAGCTTTAGCTGACAATGGGCTTGCACTCTGCCTGCATCAGGATTCTGAGAGACTGGATTCAAGTCCCCAGTGATGATCCAGGGTGCTGATGGAGCTGAAGATGACTGCCCAGCACATCCTAGCCCCTTCCTGGGAATTTTCCTGTGCCCAAGGAACAAGGAAGGGCCACCCTGGCCCAGCTCACCTTTGCAGAGCCAAAGATGGAGGCTGTCTGTAGCTCCTTCTCATCATCCTCCTTGCGAGGATGGATGATCAGGGTGATGTGGCATGTGTTGTCCGTGGCAAACTTGCGGAAGGCACCAACAATGTAGTCCTGGGCAGCGAGCCTGCCACAGCAGCGAGAATGGGGTCAGGGGCTGGCTTTGCCAGGTGGCAAGGGGCAGCAAGGAATGGGGTCAGGGGCTGGCTTTGCCAGGTGGCAAGGGGCAGCAAGGAATGGGGTCAGGGGCTGGCTTTGCCAGGTGGCAAGGGGCAGCAAGGAATGGGGTCAGGGGCTGGCTTTGCCAGGTGGCAAGGGGCAGCAAGGAATGGGGTCAGGGGCTGGCTTTGCCAGGTGGCAAGGGGCAGCAAGGAATGGGGTCAGGGGCTGGCTTTGCCAGGTGGCAAGGGGCAGCAAGGAATGGGGTCAGGGGCTGGCTTTGCCAGGTGGCAAGGGGCAGCAAGGAATGGGGTCAGGGGCTGGCTTTGCCAGGTGGCAAGGGGCAGCAAGGAATGGGGTCAGGGGCTGGCTTTGCCAGGTGGCAAGGGGCAGCAAGGAATGGGGTCAGGGGCTGGCTTTGCCAGGTGGCAAGGGGCAGCAAGGAATGGGGTCAGGGGCTGGCTTTGCCAGGTGGCAAGGGGCAGCAAGGAATGGGGTCAGGGGCTGGCTTTGCCAGGTGGCAAGGGGCAGCAAGGAATGGGGTCAGGGGCTGGCTTTGCCAGGTGGCAAGGGGCAGCAAGGAATGGGGTCAGGGGCTGGCTTTGCCAGGTGGCAAGGGGCAGCAAGGAATGGGGTCAGGGGCTGGCTTTGCCAGGTGGCAAGGGGCAGCAAGGAATGGGGTCAGGGGCTGGCTTTGCCAGGTGGCAAGGGGCAGCAAGGTGCTGATTCCCACAGCAGAAACCACCCAGGAATGTGGGCTTGATCTCTGTGAGGCAAACAAACCCACATGGGAAGAGGGCTGTGGTATGGCAGGGATGACTGGGAACCTGCTCACCCCTCCCCACCTCTTCCTCCTAGGGCAGTGGTTGCCCTTTAATGAAACAGGGTGGCCAGAGGGGAGCAAAGGGGACACTCTGTGTAAGTCCCCAGCCCCAGCCATGACACGTGACAGGGACAGCTCCAGCAGTGAGGGTGGCAGAGGAAGGAAGGGTCAGACAGAAGGACTACCTGTCCACAGAGAAGTGCTCGTGTCCCATCATGAACTGGAGATTGTCGACGACCACGTGGGTGATGTCATACATGTAGACTGCGTGCTGCATGGTGTCAATCACTGTCCTGAGCAGGGGAGACCAGGATCAGCCCAAGGGATTAGTGGAGGTAGGGATGGGAATTCTGAGCCAGGCAAAGGGACACAGAGAAAGGAGCAGGAAGGTAACAGGCTGGGTCCTGATAGGCACATCCCACCTCTGCATCTCCCACACTGTATAACAAGTACAGCCCTATGCCCACAAGTACAGGGAGCTGGGGTCAGGAGGACCCCACACAGCCCACTGCTCTGCAATGCCCCCAGCCCACAGGGATCCTCAGGGTATATAGGGATGCATGCAGGTGCCACAGTGCCTGATGAATAAAAGGAGCTGGAGGTGCCTGTTCTCCCTATTCAGCAAACAACAGCACTGAAGGTAAGCAGAGTGCCAGGGGACATGTCCTGCCATTGGCACAGGCTGGCTTCAGAGCAGCCACCCAGCACAAGGTCAAGCCCTCTCCTTCACCCCCACCCCAAAGAGAGGCTGTGAGAGTCCCCACGAGAGGAGGAACACAGGTGGTTGGCCACACAGTCCCTACACACCAACCCTGGGACTTGAACAGTCCCAACACGCCTCCTGCCAGCCCCAAACCTGTGACTCACTGCGGCGGAAGAGCCCCAGCTCCCCAGGGCCCTGCAGCACATGCCATGAGGGGTAAATGCCACTGGGAATGGAGGTGCAGGACCATACTTGATGTTCTGCTGGCCATGGAAGGTCATGAAGTAGAGCGGGAGCTCCTCGAAGCGATCAGCCCACTCATCGTACAGCTCCAGCTGGTCCTCCAGGCGCCGGCCAGCGAACTGCGTCAGCATGATTTTGGCCAGGCGGACGTTGTTGATCTCAAAGCTGCCCCACAGCGTGCACACGCCCTGCATGCACAGGTCCAGGGCATACTCGCTGATAAACGTGGTCTTCCCACTGCCCGTTGGCCCTGGTACAAGGACAACAACAGGAGAATTAGCTGGGGGAGATGATCTGACCCATCCTGACCGTGCTGGTGGGTTGTTTAGAGGTGGAAGCACCAGGGAGCAGGGTAAGAGAAGTCCATCTGCAGCACTCACACCATAAACAAACTTCTCATGCCACACTACACACCTCGGTGCTTGGGCATGGCCTCCCCACAGTTTATGGGACCCCACAGGATCCTGTGAAGGGCTGGGCAGCCAGTGGGGTGAGCACAGAGAGGACTCAAGACAGGAGGTGACAGTTGGGAGCAGGGGTAAGGGACATGCCAGGACTTCCTCCGCTGCCCCAGGCAGGGAGCCCTTCACCACATTGGCATGCACGGTCCCACCGAACTGAGGAATGCACCCCAGCCTCTCACACACCCGCAGGACAGGCTCAGCGAAAGCCTTGAGCAGAAAGAGAACGGGAAGACTCGTGAAGTACCACCCCCAGGAGAGTGAAGCCACCAAAGACCCCTCTGCTCCGCCTGTCCACCAGACATTGTGCCCGTTACCTGTGAAGATGGTGAGCTCCCCTCTGCGGTGCCCTTTGAGGAGCTTGTTGAGCTCGGGGAAACGTGCCCACTTGACGCCAGACACCTGCTCGGTGTTGACCAGCTCCCCGAACACCTCCTCGCGCAGCTGCCGGAAGGAGACGATGGATTTGTGGCTGGCAAGCAGGGCAGAACGCAGGATTTTGGTGACGTTCAGGCCCTGGTTCAGAGCCTCCAAGGGCCGGGGCTGCAGGTTGCCAGGGCGCACCAGAGAGCAGCGCTTGAGGCTCAGCTTGCGGGCAAAGAGCTTGGCAGCTTCCCAGGAGCGCAAGTCCTCGCCGAGCCACAGCGTGATGCGCTTGAACTGCTCCAGGTAGGGCAGAAGGGTGGGAGGCAGGCAGGTGGCCCCCCGTGGCAGGGCCAGGCTGGCCACTCCTGCAGCTTGGTGCAGGGCCAGGGCATCCAGCTCCCACCCAGTTAAGACCAGCTCAGTGTCTCGGCGGCCAATCAGGGGCAGCCCAAAAAGATTGCGATAGGAATCGAAGCGAGGTAGAGTCTCTTCCACGTAAGTTATCGTGCTCCCCTTTTTCTCCACCCTCAGGAGCTTCAGGCCCTTCAGGGACGCATCTCGAGGGCTGAACCAGGGGAAGACGAGAGATCTGGCAGTCCTCAGATAACGCACCCCGAAGCGTTTCAGGGTTGCGTCTGTCACCTGGGAGATACCAAACAAAGCCTTGGTCTCCTTGGTCTCCTTCTCATCCAGCAGCTCCCAGAGCGGCAGAGCCCGTTCCCAGATGCAGCGGGCATCCTCGCGAGCCTGTCGCATCTCCTCCTCCATCTCCTCCGAGCTGGCAGGGGGAATGGGGGCGATGCCACGGTGCCGCATTTCCACGTTAGCCTGGAAGTCCTGCCAGGTGCCCTCGGCCAGGGTGGCTGTGCACAGGAAGCTGCCCGTGGTCTTGTCAATGAAAAGCGTGAACGGAGCATTGGCGGACAGCGGCTGGTCCCCGCGGTCGCCGGTGAAGAGGCTGGGGGTGTGCAGGCAGCTGTACCCATCGTGGAACGGGATTTCCTGCGCCCGCAGGTACTGCCGGATCTCGGTGATGGAGACGGAGGGCGCGGGCCCGTCGAGGGAGGGCAGCACGTCCTTCTTGTAGCGCCGCTGGCCGAGGCGGCCCGGCGGCCCGGGGCTCAGCGAGGCTCCCTTGTTCCTGGCTCCCCCGCACAGCAGCGGCAGGAGGCGGCTGGCGGCTCTGCCGGGCCGCAGGGGCACCAGCGCCATCCTGACCGCCCTGGCACCCGCCCGCGCCGCCGCCGCTCCGCATGGGCNCACCGCCATTGCCCGTCCCGCTCCCGGCGCGTCACTTCCCGGCGGGGTCGGAGATGCCCCGTCCCGCCCCTCCCGCCGGTTCCGGCTCCGGGTGAGCGCGGAGCCATGACGGGCCGCGGGTCGCCCAGCCGGTTCCTGACCGCCGTGCTGCACAACGGCGTGGGCCGGTACGTGCGGCAGCTCCAGCGCCTGCAGCTCCTCTTCAGCCCCACCGCGTCCGACGCCCGCGGCGCCAGGTACCGCCGGAGGCACCACCCGGCTGCCGGGGACGGGGCGGGGGGAGCCGGGTGACTGCGGGAACGGGTCCTCCCCTGGTCCTGTCAGCGTGGGGAAGGGACAGTGCTGCTGCCTGTGATCACCGGGCAGCGGCGGGGTGGGACCCCCAGCCTCCTGCGAGACGGGGCGGGAGCTGGAATGCGGCACCGGGGGCATCCCCCCAAATTCTGCGCTGTGACTTTCTCCCGTGGGCCCGCACAGCGGAGGGTGACCCTAGTCTGGCGGCTACGGCGAGTCTTCCCTCCTCTGTCCCCCAGGCAGTTCGTGGAGGAGGCGGCGCAGGACTTCGCCCGGCAGCACCCCGATGTCGTGCTCTACGTGAGCCCCCAGGCGGGCCCGAGCCCGGCCCCGGTGCTGCGGGCCGAGTACTGTGAGTGCCGGGGGGCTTGGGGACGGGATGGGAACGGGCGTCTCCCTGCCCTGCCCCGGCTCTCTGCTACCTCTGCCCGGCGCAGACGGTGCCGGGGCAGATGCTGTGGGATGGGGGAGCAGCAGCTGCCCCCCGGAGGCTGCAGAGTGGGGTGATCTCGGCCTGACCCCCTCGCTCTGCTGCAGTGAATGGGACGGTGCGGGAGGAGCTCATTGCCAGCAAGACGAGTGAGGAGATTGTGCAGCTGGCCACCAAGCTGGCCAACCAGTCTGGCCTGGACATCATCCGCATCCGCAAGCCCTTCCACACTGACAACCCCAGTGTCCAGGGCCAGTGGCACCCCCTCACCAACAAACCCTCCATCCTCACCGTGCAGGGCCCACGCCTGCAGCCTCAATAAAGCCTTCTCCAGCCCCATGTCCCTGCATCCATTCCTGCTGCCTTTAGAGGGACATTGCTACACCGTGTCCAGACAGAGCCGTTTTTATTGCTGGGGGAAATGTGGAGCTGTGCATGAGGAGTGCCATGAGTGATGCCCCTCCTTGGGGGGTTGAGGGTGGTCCTTGGGGGTGGCTCACGCCCCCTTCTTGCAGCAAAAACAAGGGCTGGGGCAGGGTGGGAGAGTGTGCAATTCTTGCCTTTTCCTGCTAAGCCTCACTCTCCTGGAACAGGAGGCATGATTTGTAGCTCATGAGGGACCCTAGGGGTTGTCTCCCCTCTCCTGTTTCCCCTGCAGGGCTGAGCCCTTGGCAATGTCCTGATCATGGAGGTACGAGCAACGAACACGGGAGAGGATGCAGACCCCAGCAGGTCTGTCCCTCCCCAGCTTCTCCAGTGTCACCACACTGTCCCTGGAGCATGAGGTGCTTTCGTCACCCCCAGTTCTCAGGTTCCCCCAGAAGGTGGCAGAAGCAGAAATAGTTGGGAGGATTTAGGGACCATGGCTGCTCCTGGAAAGTGCCATGAAGAGGAGAAGGCTCCAGAGGGAGGCAGGCCCTTGTCCAAGATTCTTCTTCCTCACTGTGTGAGGACATTTCCATGCCCACGTGTTTTCCCATGCGTGACAGGGCTGTGCCTCCAAGGGCACCACACAGGAGGGCAGAAACACGTCGTGCTTGGAGCCACAGGGGCACTGCAGACATCAGCGGCATTGGAGGGTGCGCCGGTCCCTTGTCACGCTGCAGGGCACGGTGGTGGCTGCCAGTCCTGCTGCCAGTGCATCTTGCTGCCTGCTGCTGCATCCAGTGTCCTGGGAAAAGGGAGCAGAGCCCTGTCTGGGTTGGAGGCCCTCAGGGTGCCGCCTCTCCCCAGGGCACCCAGCCCTGTATTTTACCTGTGACCTCTTTGCAGTGGGCACATGCCCCTTCACCAGCTGCTCCAGGGCATCCAGGACATCAGCTTCTCACCCTATCTCTTGTCCCTCGCCAAACCATCCTCTCCCAGAGAGGAAACCCTGAGGGGGCAGACGTGGGAGAGCGGGCAGGGGCTGGAAGCCACCAAGACCACTCGTCACAATGTGAGATGTGTCCAGGGCTCCTCTCCTGCCTGAGGGCTGGCAGCTGGGGAAACCCCGCCAGCCCTACATCAGGAAGGGATCCTGTGCCCTGTGAGAGGCACAGACACAGTGTGTCATCCCTCAGCCCCCTTCCCTGCTTTTCACCCACCTCTCAGCAGCTATCCAGCTCACGTGTGCCAAGGGATGCCCAGCAGGGCTGGCCAGGTCCACACATCCACAACAGCGTCTCTCTCACGCTTGGATGAACAGACAGAAACTCTCCCTCCCCATGGTGTCCACCTTCAGCCAGGTGCCAGCTCCTGTCTCCAGCTCGTGGCCACCGTCAGTGACTTTTTATACATAAATAGAGCTCCAAATTTAAATAGATACTTTTGCCTTTTTTTCTGTACAGCAAGTCTCAAATTGAGTGAAAAGCCAAAGGAATGGCCGAGCCCGGGCTGGGCCCAGCTCTGCCATCCAGGAGGTAGTTTTGCCTGAGTCTTGTAACACTGCTGGCAAAGGGTGGGAGAAGGGGCTGGAGGGGAGGAGGGTCCCAGTGGCAGGACCCCCCTCCCCAGCCCCTACACGGAGCTCTCATCCAGCTTTTCCACCAGTTGCGTGTGTTTTCGCTTCTCCAGCATTTTGCTGAGCTCCTCGGTGAAGGATGCATTGTAGAGTGGGGAGGCCAGTGGCTCCTCCTGCTGCTGCAGCAACATGTAGCTGTTGCCATTCATCTTACGGAGGACATTGGGCAGAGCGCCCACGCCATTGGTGAGCTCGGCTGGCAGCGGGGGCGGCAGTGGGGGCACGGCAGCCGGCAGCTCCTTGACTGGGGAGGTGGCAGCTGTGGGCGCCTCGCCAGGGATGATCCGCAGGCGGCCATCGGTGGGCTCTTCCTCCTCCTCCTCCTCCTCCCACTGGCCCTTGCGCAGGCAGTTGGCCGAGACAGTCTGCAGCTCCACGCTGGCCGGCCGCGGCTCCCCTAGCACATACTTGCCCTTGCGCTTCTCCAGGCAGGACACGTACAGGAGGATGCAGCTGAGCACGGCGCAGAGCACCACCAAAGTGACGATGGCAGAAATGTAAGCCACCTTCATGTCGTTGGTCGCTTGGCTGGCAGCATCGGGCAGCGAGGCAACCGTAGGGCTGCGGGGCAGCTCGGACAGCACGGTGAGGTTGTAGACAGCCAGCAGTGTCTGGACACCCTGCTCCTCCCCGTAGCAGCAGTACTCGCCGCTGTGCTGGGGCAGCGTGCCCGTCACCAGCAGCCCATCGACCCCCACACGCAGCTGGTTCTGCCCCATGCTCTGCACATTGCTGCCGTTCAGCAGCCACACGGCTTGGGCCAGGTTGGAGCGCTGGTCGCAGGGCAGCAGCACATCGTACCCCTGCAGCACCATCCGGTTCTTCTTCGGCGGCACGGAGCCTGTGGGGGCATGCACTGCCTTGCACCTCTCCCAGCCATTCTAGGGGGTGCTGGACACCAGCATCCCCGTGGTCCTGAGGGGCAGCAGAGACTCACCCCGTCCAAAGCTGCTCTGGCATGTCTTGTTGGGACTTTCAATGTCCTGCACCAGCCCTGTGCTGCAAGACATGGGGGGCTCAACCACAGAGCCTCAGCTGAGCCCACCCTTACAGAGGTCACAGCCACCAGGAGACCCACCAACCCAGACCTTTGGGGTTGGCTCTGGGGTGACTGTGCCACAGGGTCACATGAAATGGCATGGAATGGGGCAAGTGGAAGGTTCATGGGGACCCGGCTGGGACGGGCAACCCATCCCTACCTGTCTGTCGTGGCGATGGCGCGGCATGCCCTGCCATCCCAGGCACAGTAGGGGTCCCGGGCGAGGATGCAGTCACCGCAGGAGGCGTACCTGGCACAGGAGGCCAGGGGCACCTGCACGATCCCACTGGCTGCCCCCACGTACAGGCTCCTCTGAGGAGGAAAAGGCTGGCTCAGTATGGATCTGGCATGGTGCTGCTGGGCTGTGGAGTGCCTCATGGTGCCCAGAGATTCCCCCTAGCCCCACAGCACAGCTCTCCCTTCCTGGGTGTGCACAAGAAGGGCCCTCAACTCCCGGTCAGTGCTGATGAGTGCAGCTGGCAAGGAGGTTGGGGGGCCAGGCTGGTCTGTTTCCCCAGGCTACCCTCCTGGGCTCCAGCACGTATCTCGAGCTGGGGTGACTGAGGAGTCATGTCCCCCCAACCCCCCAAACAACACAATGGCAGCTTCACAGCACAAGCATGTCCTGTGTGTGGTGTCCTCCTACTTGTTCTACCCTTCACCTGGATGTGGGAGATCACCAGGCTCTCCACAGGCTGCAGGTCCCTGAATACCTGCACCTCCTCCACAATGTGTATGCTCGAGTTCACCACCACAGCCTTGTGGATCCAGCCATCCCCTGGAGAGCAGAGCAGGGGATTCAGGAGGGAATGTGAGGTGTGCCCTTTGCCCAGCAGAGGCCTGTCAAACTCATCCCACACTCACCTGTCCCCATGAAGAGCACATCGTAGGAGCGGCCATCCAGGGCCTGCACCCTGTCTACAGCCAGCTGGCTGTACACGACGTTCTTCTTCACCAGGAGCGGCTCCCCGCCGGCCGGCTTCACCTCCTCAAACATGAGAGGATGCAGCTTGACAAAGTCCAGGACACTGTTGGGCAGGTCCTGCGAGGAGTTGTAGCCCTTCCTGCGAGAGTGGTCCGTGATGCACTGCCCAGGGGAAACAGGGATCAGAGAGGAAGGCGGCTGCCCCGCGCCCCCCTGCTCTGCACTCCTCGGCACTCACGGAGCCGGGCCGGGGCTCGGGCACTGCGCCATCGTAGCGGGACCACTTGCGAGCCCAGTCCTGGTACTCCATGTAGGGGCCCTCGAAGGCACGCTGCACTGCCGAGATGTTGTAGCGGCACACGGCCGAGGCCTCCATGGTCCTCCTGAGGGGCAGAACCTCACACAGGCCTGGGCAGACACATGGGTGCTCCCAAACAACGCACTCCCAGGTGCTCAGCACCTGCCTGCACATCCCCTCAAGCATCTCTGGCTTCCCTGGTGCTGCAGACTTTTAGCCCCAATCATTTTGGCCGCTGCCCCACTCACCACTGTGTTGAGAGCGTGAAGGCAGCATAGAAGACAGTGCTGGCCCAGCCGCCCCCATCCAGGCTGCAGACACTGCGCAGCACCTCGTAGAAGGGGATGTAGCAGACCAGGCGCGCCTTCATGAAGGACGTCCACTTGCGCTGCAGAATCTTTTTCCCTCCCACATCGCTCTGGGAGGGTGCAGGGGGCATTTCTGCACAGGCTGGACAGATGTTCATTCCCCCCTGCCTGTGCCTCAGTTTTCCCACAGGCGGAGGCATGCTGCTCCTGCACCAAGAGGAGCAGTGCTTGGCTCCCTGTGGCTGGGAACATGCCTACCTTGCAGATACGGGCCACCCGGGCCACTCGGGCCACCTGACTCTTGCCAAAGAAGGATGTTGTCTCCTCTCCTGCCCGCTCCATGAAGAAGTAGTAGATTTTGTCATCGTCACCCACAGGGCTGTCCTTGCTCTCCCGGACCAGCACAGAGGTCACAAACTCAGCATCTGGGGACATGGAGCAAGAGGTGGTGATTGGAGACCATTGGATGGAATGGGAAATCCCTCCCTGCCTCAGTTCATTCTCACAGCAAACTACGCAGGACTCCAGAGCCACCCCCCACACCTGCTCCACACTGTCCAGGGCAATGCAGTGTCCCACAGCCCATGATGCCAGCCACAAGATGGGGGTGAAGGGGACATCTCACCATTCAGCCAGTGCAGCGGGGACTCCTCTGTCTTCAGTGGCCGCTGGTGCAGGTTCCTCCGAATGTCAGGGAGGCTCCGAAACTCGTAGCGTGTTGCTGTGTACAAGCCTCCATCTGTGCAGGGCAGGTGCCCATCAGCATGGCCCTGCAGCCTGGGGACAGGCCCACAGGCCACCAGCATGCCCATGCCTCAGGCAGACGAGTCAGGGGAGGACCAAGTCCTGATTTGCTAAGGCCTCTGCACACAGAGCCCACCCAGCTGGCACCCCCTGGAGGGGTACTGGGGATGGGGTGATGGTCATTAGCATTCCACATGTCCCCACCAGCCCTGGAAAGGTGCTGCTTACCCACAATGAGGCCGGTGTAGCCACGGGCAGGGTCATATGGGCACTTCTCCTTGCCTTCCTCAAAGTGGGATGGCAACATGAACCTGTTGGCATCCTTGAGGGGGACAGGGAATCAGGTTAGACAGGAGGGGACAGTCCCACCTCACCTGCCAGCCTCTCTGCAGAGGCTGCTAGGAGAGACAAAGTGATGCCCACAGCCATGCCCTTGTCCAGGTAAGACAAACCCCCCCAGTATACCCTCCAGCTGGTCAGAAACCACACAGCCAGCCACAGCCCCCAGCCAAGAGTGAGTAGAGGGCTCTGGGAGGAAGGGAGTCCCAGTTTGGCACTGCATGGGCACTGGGCAGGAGCCAACCAGTGCAGCCAATATTCCAGACGGTGCCTGGCTGGCAGTCGTTGCTCAGCCAGCCGGGGGTCCCTCCAGGTGCTGTCCATGTCATGGCAGGAGTTGCTTTCTTTGGGGTTTGAAGTTCAAAGCATGTCAAATAATGACGGGGCCCTTCCAGCTTGCCAGCTCCTCCGCCCAATTCCCAGTGTGTGCGATGGCCAAACCGGACCAGCAGCACAGCCATGGGAACAGGCACAGCCTCGCCAGGGCTCCCTGGCCACACTGCAGACATGGTCCCGGGGCCCTTTTGCCCCCCAGCTCAGGAAGGGAGGTGGGCAAATGGCAATTGAGTCTCCATTGACTCAAGGAGCTACTCAAAGAGGGTTAAAGTCACTGCCAGTAAAACAAGGCTGGTCTTGGATACTCTGCACAGTATCCAAGTCACAGTCATAGGGGGACTCTGAGACTGGCACAGGAAATCCCTGGGGAGAGGTTTTCTGAGTCAGTCCTGGCCCTACCACCCTTCCCTAGGCATGCATTACCACCTGCCATCAGCCACTTTGCAACCCTTGCTCTGGGAGGGGACTCTCCAACAGCAGGCACTGGAGACCAGGTCCAGGGCTGGTACATCCCATCCTGCTGAACCCATGTGTGTCCCCTGTGGCACTGATCCATCTCCAGCCCTTTCACTTGGGGTCAGAGTCCAACCCCAGAGCTGGGGTGGGGACTTAACAGCATCTGCATCACGGTGGCCACGTCCTCAAACCTACTCACCCAGCCCGGGAGTCGCCCACCCCCAGCGTGAGCCAGGGAGGGGCAGAGACAGCGGCAGGAAGGGAGTAGGGCTGTGGGTTGAGATGGGAGAGGACAGCGGCTGCACTCTCCGGGGTGACACGTGGCAGGGGATGGCAGGGGGCAGGGGGCAGCTGCAGGTGAGCCGTACTCACGATGGCGGCGCAGAGCGGGTGGAAGGCGTAGGTCCCACAGGCATAGAGGTGGGTGCTGTTCAGCCGCTGCAGGAACCGCACGTGGTTGAAGCACTCGGTCTGCGGAGGGGCAGCGCGGGCGTTACAAGCCACGAAAAGCGGGGTCAGCCCCTCCCTGGCACCCACCCAGCGGCTCTACCTTGTTGTCTTTGCCCTTCTGCAGGCAGTCCATCTGCTTCTCCGGGGAGGCTTCCCAGTGGATCTGCAAGGAGAAGAGAGACTGCTACTGCGTGCCCCCCTGTCACTGCAAGCCCCAGCTTTCATCAGAGCCATCAGAGACGATAAAATCCTTATTTGTTTAGGGAGGGACAGTTGCTCAGAGCACAAGACAGCACCCTGCACACATCCTACCAGCCTGGTCTGAGAGTGGTCCCACACCCCAAACAGTGGGCAGACATCCCAGAGTACTGCAGGAGCCTGGAGGATTTTGGGATATCCTTCCCTGGGGGAGCAAAAGAGAGCTCCTTCCCTGCCCCTCATTCTGCTGGGGTGTCCCTGAAACAGACAGCTCTGAGCTTGGGGTTTTCTCCCACCGCTGTCCCCACGCTGCCTGGCTGGGGAGAAATACCAGCTGTCCACAGGGGACCTGGGGACAGACCTGGAGACATCACCTCCAGGCAACACCTGAGACAGCGAAGGGGAGGCCAGGATTGGGACAGGGATTGGGCAGCATGGGACAGGGGAGGACAAGAACCAGCCGGCAGCAGGCAGAGGCTGGGCTCACCGTGAGGTGGGAGCCGTCGGCCACGTCACTGGAGTTGAGGGCGAAGATGGCTCCCCTGGCGCCCACGTAGAGGATGCCGCGGTCGTCCTCCAGCAGCAGCGTGCTGTAGTTGAGGGTGTGCGCGTGGAAGCGCCGGACTTCTGACAGCTCTGCAAAGGGAACAGGGGGCTGAGGGGGACCCCGGGGCAGGCACAGCGCGAGCCGCCGGGAAAAGACAAGAGAATGGAGCTGGAAGTGGGTGGCATGGCACTGAGGTTATCAGGCACACAGTGCCGGGCGACAGCAGTTACAGCAGGAAAGGAAAGGAAAGGAGGTTTGGTAGAAGGCAAAAGGCACTAATTGGGCTCAGGCTCACAGAGGAAGTTTCTCTCCACTAATTAAAGCACAGCTCAGGGGTGGGAGCTACAATGTCCGTGCTGAGCATGGACCTGACCCAGTGTTTGGGGAACTGCTGAAGAAAGCAGAAACATGCCGGCAGTGCCCTGGCTCTGAACTGAGCCCAGCCAGCCCAAAGGGAAGGATGAAAAAACCTGAACCAAAACTGTCATACAAGGGGAGTGATTCTGCAGTGAGGCTGAGTGCTCCTGCCCACCAAGCCAATGAAACTACTTAATTTGGAGTGCTGAGAAGTGTGAGGTAGGACTCAGCCCTGGCCAGAGGGACCAGCAGGAAGTGAAAATTCTATGAGGCTTGGGACCCCAGAGGCAGCTGGCAAAGGAATGATTCCCCTCCTTTCCCAGAAAAGAGGCATTGCCTGGAGAGAACAGGGCACTCCAGCTGCTAATGAAACTCTCCCTCCATCAATTGCTGAGTTGAGCCTCACTAATGAGGTCAATGATGCCATGTGGATGCCAAAGGGACGATGACACTGCTGGACTCACTGACACCACAGAGGCTGGAGGCCAAGAGCCCAGTGGCAATTAGAGAAAATCATGGAAGAAAGCTCCCTGCTGACTATTTTGGCATTGACATCCCGGCCCAGGTGGGGTGCCCAGCTCAAGACACCCTCCAAGGGTTGCCGGGCAGGGCCAGAGGTTGGTCAGGGCTGGCTCCCTGCACATCCTTGTCCCACCAGTGGCTTTAGGAAGGTGACTTTGCCATGCTTGCTTCTTTGGGGCACCCAGTACCAGACAGTCATGTGGGCTCTCACTTCTGGAGCCCAAGAGATCAGAGGCTCCCCATGTAGCCATCCTCCCATGCTGAGCTCCCTGCTCCGGGGGGGTTGGAAAAGACTAGAGGCAGTCACAACGCACCAAGGCCAGTGCCAGCAAAGTCCCAAACCTCACTGCCACCACCAGGACCTGCACCCCCTTACCATCAAAGGTGACTGTTATCCTGGGGGTGGCATCCAGGTCGGTGGCAGAGCGCCGTGATGAGTAGCCCATGGCTGCCGCCGCCATGAAGAGAGTTGTCAGGAGATGTGCCGGACCTGCGCTCATCTTCCTGCTCCCTCGGCGAGGGCCGCCGCCTCAGGCGCTGCCGCCGGGCCGGCACAGCCACTGCTCGGCACAGGCTCTCCAGCTCTCTGGGACAGGGCTGGCCACCAAGCGCTCCTGAAACACAGAGCACTGGGTCAGACACTCCCGCTGTCCCAGCACATCGCAAGCAAGCAGGCTTGGGAAGGAGCCAGCTGCACACACGCATGGATGCTTAACCCAGCACGGGCGCAGACCAGGGATGGCTTCAGGGAAAAACAAACCCTCATTTGCTGAAGAGGAAACTAAGGCACGGCACAAGGCATGGAGCCTGCAGTCATCATGGAACATGGAGGGGAGTTGGAGCACAGTGACCTTCTGCAGCATCCCCCTGGGTCAGCAACTATTCTGTCACTGCAGGGAGTTGCTGAGCACTTGGGTCAGCTGCCTGAAGGTACATTTTCCCCCAGGTCTTCTCTGAGTTCATCCCTCATTCATTTCTAGACTTGTGCTCCTGCAGGTGCTCCTGACTGAAGGATATGTTTCAGCAGAGCCAGATGATCCCCCATTGCATTTCACACCCAAAAAGCAGACACATTTGTCCTTCAAAAGCAGAGAAAGTGGCTCAGGGCCAAGCCCCTCTATGGGTCTCTTGGCACACTGGGGTACTCCAAGACCCACTCCCCAGACTGGCTGCAGCAGGAATGGCAGCAGTGGGGGCCCTGGGGAGCCCAAGGTCTCCTCTCCTTCCCAAAAGCCCAGCTGATCATGTCCTGCTGTGCAAGATACCTATCCTCAGTTTTTCCCCCCTGAAATGATGAGTATGAGGCACTGGGATGCTTCAGGCATGCAGGAACATAAGGTGAAGAAAAATCCATACAGGAACTGATATACATACATACATATATATATATATATATATATATATATACACACATACATATAAAACCAAACACCTGACCCTGTAGAGAAGCTGCTCAAACACGCTCACTGTAGATGATTTCCCTGAAGCAAATACTGTGCCGGGTTCCAGGAAGAGGGGAGGTAAAACCAAAGTGAAAAGGGCTTTGGGGCTGAAAAGGAGAAGTGAGGGCTGGATGTGGATTCAGCCATAGTTCTGGAGCTTGCATCAAAGGGCTGGTTCCTTCAAGAGGTTTCAGACACAAACCTCACCTAACCCTAACCCTGCCCTGGCTGCTGCCTCAGAGCATTCCAGGAATGGGGCAGATGGGAGATGTTTCTCCCTGCTGTCTCACTGTCCCCCTGGCTCCAGACCAGCACAGAACACCCAAAAAGCATCCAACCCTGGGTGCAGGCAGGGTGCTGCATGCAGGGCTGAGCTCCTTGGGGAGCAGATCCCAGAGCAGGCTCACTCCATGTTACTCCTGTTTCCAGGACGACTCCTGTGCAGACTGAGGGTCTGCCCATGAACGAGGGCACAGCAATGCAAGGCAGGTGAGTGCAGATGGAGGTCAAGAAGAAAGAATTTGCTTTGGTGGCACCATGTCTAGCATGAGCCAAACCCACCAAGCTTTGGGCAAAGCGACTGGTGGGGTCACACCTGGAGCACCAAAGCACCCTGGTGAGCCCTATGCTGACAGCTCTCCATCCTGCCAGCAGGAGCAGGGCCACTCTGGAAGCTACAGGGACCCTTGCCCAAGCCTCCACATGGGCACATGAGTCTGGAATCATGCATAAGCCACAAGAGCTGCTGCGCCTGGGATGGGAAAGCAGAGCAAAGCAGAAACCTCCTTATAACAAGGCAAACAATGATCTTTAATAAATGAGTAACAGCCCTGCATGCTGCTAGGCATCTTGCCTTATCTCCCCTGCACAAACAAGGCCTGAACTTTGCCTGCTGCTTGGCTCCCAGTGTGCTGGGGACTGGAGCAGGGAGTGTGGCCGGGCAGGGCAGCAGGGATGGTGTTTATCATGGGGCCAGCGCGGTGCTGCGAGCCAGCCCTGGCTAACATTTAACCATCATAAGCACCGAGCCAGTACAGGGGGGGAAACAAAAATAATAAATTAAGCTGGGGGGTTGTGCACAGTTCCTGGCTGGGCAAAGGGGAGCAGCCTCCCATGCTTTTAGGGCTGTGCTCTTCTGCTTTTTCCAGGGAAGCAGCTGCACCCATTTCCAAAAGCTACTTGGCTGAGATCAGATGTAACTTTGTCCTAAAGAACATTTAATCAGTTACGCTGTAAGAGCCAGTTAATATTTTACTCAAAGTCTGTTCCAAGCTTCCTTATTTTTTTATATTCTAGTTTTTATTTTTCATGCCTAGGGTGGGGGAGAAAAAGCAAGAAGGAACTGAAACCATCCTTGGCTCCCTTCAGGTCAATACCCTGGTCTGCAGCCACACCAAACACCCCCAAACCCATCACTTCCCCCTTGTCAGGGTGCAAGTTCTAAGCTCAGAGTGAAGCCGAGGGCTCAGGCAGGAAGCAGAGGAGGTCTTGAACTGTGGGACCCACCACTAGGGCTGGGGGCAAATGAATTAAACAAGTCCTGCACTTCAACTAGAAATGGAAAAAAGCTGGGAATGGAAACACCACAGAGTTTTCTCTGTGGGAGGGAAACAAAAAAGGGGAGAGGAAGAGGGTTAAAAGCAGAAGCAGCTCCAATGAAACTAGGAGTTAAGAGAAAAACTGCCCAGAAAAGACCACCCCATGCCCAGAAGTGAGTTCCCAAGTCCCTTGGCACCTCACCTACTTCCCAGCACAGGGGGAGCCGACATAGGACCTGATAATCCAGCCTCAGCTCCCAGGCCAGCCAGCGATGCTGAAGAAGCAGGATGGTGGAGGCAGGACCCAGCCACTGACCAACACACTGAGAGGGGCGAAGCCAGGAACCAGCTGCTCTACTCACAGCGTGTCACATCCACAGAGGCAAACGCCCACCCTCCTACCACTGGCTGTCAGTGCTCCTGCAGGGTCCAGCCACAGCTCCCAGCACAGAGCCAGACCCAGGTACTGTCTCTCACCAGTGGGGTGTGCTTGCTGGTCCCTGGGGAGAGCAGAGGGGCGGCGGAGGCGTGCAGGCGTGGGTGAGCGCGCAGGGGAGCGAGCCCCGGTCAGGTCTGACTGGGTTTACTGGGTCACGACGGAAGCTCTGTGAGCATGACTGTGCTGGCCTCAGCCTCCCACCGGCAGCCAGCCGGCACAGCACACCAAACGGGCTGGCCCAGTCGGCACCTCCTTAAAATCCCCATGGCCAGCGTCTCTGGAGGAGCGAAAAACTTTTGATGAGTGAATTTCACAGTCTCACCAACCTGGATCTGGCCAAAGGAACTGGCCAAAGAAATGAGACGAAGCTGCCACACACCTCAACTGCAACCGTGGCAGGACATTCTGTGGGCACAGGAGCCCCTTCCCACTGCCCCACGCTCCTCAAAGTCACAAGGCAGCAACACCTGGGAGCACAAGCTGTTTGCAAGCTGCAGTGCAGGGAAGCTGTGCTGTCTGTGGGGCTGGCAAACATGGAGAGACCATAGATGGGGTCTTACGGGCCCCCCATGGATGTTTCCTCATCAGCACAGCTAAAAATTATACCAGCTTTTTAATTTCAAAGGAACTCAGGAGAAAGAATGGAAGTGGTGGGTGGGAGCAGCACTGCTCCAGCTTACCCTCAGCATCCATTCTGGATGGCAGGACAGATTGGTGGAGTGGGATAAGACACTTCCCCATCCCACCTCTCCCTAGACAGCTTGTGGTTGTTCCACCAAGATCTAGTAAAGCCCAGGCAGGCTCTTGGAGTCGCTGCTGGAGATTTCTCCTCTCGCTTGGGCTGCTCCCCTTGACATCACAGACTACTACAAGCAAGCACTGTTGGTTTCCCAGAGGGAGCCAGGGATCTCGAGTGAGTCTTCTCTGGGTTATGGAGTTGCAAAACAGCTTTAACAAAACCCCCATCAGGGACTGCACCAGAAGACACCAATTGCACTTTGCTGTTTTTATGGCAGCCCAGCCTGGGCACTCCAAACCCCACGCAGCCAGCTCCACTCTGGTCACTGAGGCCAAGCCTGGCACATCCCCCTGCAGCCACTCTCATTCCCACTGTCACTGAACTGTTCTACCCTCCAGGAGACCTGCTCAAGTTGCCCTCATTTTCAGCTGAAACAGCCTGACCCGCTCTCAGTGCGGGCTGGGGGAAAGGCACCTGCCCCAGGGGATGAGGTGGGGAGAGCTCCTGGCTCCCAGGCGTGGGAACAACCACTTAGTTGTGGGAAAGGAGCCATCCAGGGACAGGAGACAAGCCTAGCCCCAGCGTGGATGTGAGTGCAATGCATTTTGGGCCCCCCCTCCCTGGAGGCGGCAGACCTTGGGTGGGAAATCCTGCGAGATGTGGGAAGAGGAGCCGGGATGGAGGTTGCCAGGCAACTTTAATTCAGCCCTTGACGAACTTCCAGCACTTTGCTTCTGCTGCAGAGCCCAACCAGCAAATGATAAAACATCAGATCCACCCCAAGCCCATAATGTCCATCTGTCCATCCATTTGTTCGAGGAGTTTGCTCCTGGCCTCATGCCTGGATTGCCCTTCAAGGGCATGAGTCCCCTTGCGGCAGCATCCCCAAAGGTCAGCCCAAAACAAGCCACTGTTCCCAGCACAGATTTGCAGGGGCAGGATTTGACCCGTGGGACTGGGCTGGCGCTGCAGCAGAGATATTTCTCAACCGGACAGGATTTTTGTCAACAACACAAGAAAAAAAAATACAAACTTGCCAAATGCCCTCCAGGAAGAGGGGACCCTTGCTGGGTCAGGGAGAGAAGGAGCACAGTGATCTCCTGGGAGCCCCTCCCTGGGTTTATTTTAGTTGCTTTCTTTAAACAAAACCATGCTTGACCCTGAGGTGCTTCAGCAGACACACACGAGAGCTTCCGCCATTCAGGAAGCAGATGTACTTCTCAATTACCCAAATTTGGGATTTGGGCACAGAAAAGGGGAGGAAAAGCTGCAACATCAGCTCCTCTCACAGAGTATCCTGCCCTGCTCCCCACTCAAAGCCCCCACGCAGAGCACAGCCACCATGGAGCCAGGGAGGCGGGTGGCAGGCTCCTGCAGGCCATGGGAACAGGCTCCAAATTCCCACAGCACAGTCCCCACCAGCCACCAGCAGAGCCCAGCACACGCAGCAGACGAGAGCTCCCAGCTCAGATCCCAGAAATGTCACGGCAGGGAGGAGACATGTGAAGTAGCAAAGTGATGGATGGGAGAGCGAGGAGGGACAGTCGGGGATGTGGGCCGGTTTAAGGGGCAGCAGTGCTGGAGGGAGACAAACATCCCCAGAAACACAAGCTCAGCAGTCAGCAATAAAACTAACAACAGCCCAATTTCCAACAGATTTGCCCCCCCAGCACCACGCCTTTATTGCCATCCCCCTGCTACATTCCTGTGGGGAATGTTGCCCATCTCACAAGGGGCAGGGATACGCGGTGCCCCCCTGTACGGCTGCAGGGATCAGGGTGTGTTTGCTTCTCCCAAGCTCCCTGTTTTCACTAATCTCACAAGAACTCGTTCCTCTCCTCCATCAGGTCGGGTCTGATGTGGAGCAGGAGGCTCAAAGGGGCTGCCAGGCAGCAAAAGAGCTCAGTGCCAAGTCCCCATGAGAGCTCTCCAGCCATTCTCATCCAAACCCCCCCAAAAAGGTCTTACTGAGAAAATAAGGAAAGCTGCTCTGCCCTGTGCCGTGGCTGCCAGGCACAAGGACAGCTCTGCTCCAGCAGCTCCTGACATGACACAACCAGACAGCAAGAGCACAGTGCCCAGGACAGCAGAACAGATCACTCCTCCCCTGCCCACCCTAATGGAAAACCCACCAACACCGTCTGTTAGTTGAAACAGTTCCTTGCCTGGATCTGGAGGCCTTGCCCAGAGACAGCCTGGAAGGATGCAAGGAGGGGAGGCTGAAGGGCAACCCCTCGCAGCTCAGTGGTTGGTCCAAGAGCGCCAGGAGATGCCACAGCCAGCCCAGCCCCAGGACCCCTGGCCAGAGCAGCAGAACTCCCCTCACAGGAACAACATGCTGGAGGCATTGGCTCTTGCACGACAGCAGTGAGGACAGAGTCCTTATGGCTCTTCCCTCTCACACAGCACATATCTGTCATTTGGAAACACCACAGCAGCAGCCCTGGGTTGACCTCACAGCCTGGGGACACCTGAGAGTGCAGCAGGGAGCTGTGCAACAACCGGGAAGTGAAACCGGATGGTGCCGAGACTCGGTGGCCTCACTGACTTCACCCACACGCCTCCAAACCAGGACACGGGGGAGGCAGAGCGCAGCCACTCGGCCCTCGGATAAGGGATGCAGATCCCTGGGGCTCCCACCTCCTCCATCATGAGGAAGAGGCCAGCTTGGTGCTGGCAACATCACCTCCAAACCTCAACGTGTTCCATCCTTTTCTCATTTGCAGCATGACAAGCTTCACTGCTGGCCGGCAGCCCCTCGGCAGCCTGGACAAACGAACAGACAGACAGCCCTCCACATCACAGCAAATTCTCCCAGCAAGGGGGCGTCTGCATCCAAGCAGCTCAGCACTGGATGTGATCTGCAATTCAGCCTTCAAAGGCTTTGTGGCTGAAGCACATTGTCTCCTCAGCAGAAGCAGCAAAATAATTGTAGAATTAAATTCCCAGGAACAATTAGAAAGAAAACGAGAAAAAAAATCCCAACCCTAAATGTAAAAGGACATCTCAAAGCCAGCAGATTTCAGGGCTTTTTAAAGCATCTGAATCCATTTGCCCGTCCCTGTGGCTGCACTGTTTCATTTCACTGGGCTCATACAATGCAAGACACGGAATTAACTCGGGTGTTTGTTTAGAGCCGGTTTGTCTTCCAGTTATTTTCCAAAGCCAGGTTTGAGTTTCAAAGATGTTTCTTGGCAATGCCCGGGGTTCCCGCCGTCGGGACGGTGTGGGGCTTTCCCAAGGGGAAACAGAGGCTCAGAAATCACACACAGCCTGGGGTCCCCTTGGAAGCGGGGGCAAGAGGTGGAGCACAGCCCAACTTGTCTGGAGTGAACATGGGGCTTTCTGCTGCAAGCCTGTTCCCCTCCCTTTTATTTATTCCAAAGATAAACTGTTTTCTTTTCCAAAGTCCAGCAAAACCAGATGACGGGAGCAGTTTTAGGGCTTCCAGTTTCAACAACATCTTGTTTCCTTTGCTTTCCATCCAACAAAGCTTCAATTTTGGGGTCGAACCCAATTTTGATATTCCACTTTGCATTCAAAACTGCACAGCACAAAGCAGCAACATCTGGCTTTTCCCACAGTTGTTTGCATACCGCCAGCTTTGCTGCCCCAAAATCAGATCCCCACATTATTTACATGGGCTGGGCTTTGCAACAGGCAAACAGTCAACCTCCACCAGGTAACGGAGGTGGGACTGTACCTGGAGGGATCTTTTAAGCAACAAGAAAAGCAGAACCCAGAGCACACCCTGAAACACGAAGCTGCATCCCGGCCCCCACACTGGTCGGTTACCTGGTGCCTGAAACCCTCGGCCTGGCTCGTCTCTGAACAGCACAGCTCAGGCCCCAAGAGGAAGGAGGGGGTGGGTTTGGTGATGACCTTGCTATGGCAGAGCCCTCATGCTTGCAAATCACGAGGAGCTGGTGGCACAGCCAGCTCGGGAGGGATGGAGATGGCAGCGTTTCCCCCTGAAGTGCCGGCCAGGTAGGGAGCTCTCACCTTTGAACAGGAACAGGCACTCAGCCAGCACTATTGCTGGGGGAGTACATAAAAAACTCTGGGGGCATCACCCCTCCCCTCCAAGAGGCAGCAGGTCCCCAGACAGGCCCCCTCTCACAAAATCATCATGAGCTGCTTCCCAACAAGTCCCGTCAAGATGCCAAGCAGAGCCGGCGGGCAAGTGCAGGGAAATTCCCCACACGCGGCCAGGCGAGGCTGGCACCACGTCTGCACTGCCCCCACCGCTGCCCTCCTGCACGGGCTGCCGGCAGAGGCCCCCTCGCCAGTCTCGCTAAGCACACCTGGAAGCTTTTCTCGGCACATGACCTGCCAGATTTGCTGAATAAACCTTCCAGCTCCAGCAAACCCACTACATTCCTGGTGGGTAAAGTGGTGAAATGTTCAAATAGATGTTGGAAAAGGCAGGGGGGGGAGAACAAAGGCTCATCTGCAGGAGCTGAAAGGGCGGTTGGGATTTGGGCTTTTTTTCCCCCCTCAGGTTGCAACACAAAAACAAAGTCCTGATAGGGATCTCTCCTGCTGGGGGGCAGCTCCCTGCCCCTCATCCCTCTGGGCAGAGCAAGCCTGGCCAAACCCAGATGAAGCACAGACCTGTCCTGCAGGGCACACACGCAGAATCTGCGGCTACTATGGTCATCCCGCCCAGGTTTGGGGCTCAGGTGGGGGGGCCCCAGCCAGCGCCTGCCGCAGAGGGAGGAAAAGCAGCTGGAGCCCGCAGTGGCAGGCCAACTAGCAACAAAAATGCCGCTGTTGTTATTAATAATTTCCCTGCATCTGAGCAGAACTGCACTCCTCATCCATTTTGGGAAGCCTCTTTGTCTTTGGAGACTGTTTTTCTTAGCACCCGAAGAGCCTTCTCATGGTTCCCCCTCCCACTTCACTCTCTTGGTTTAAAGGTGAGGCACAAGTCACTGGCCCACCTGGGCACTGATGGAGAGAGCAAAGAGAGCCCCAAATTCCAGTGCTGTAGGTACTTTCCACCTTTGGACTGGCATGAATATGCAGAGAAGCCCCCAGCACAGGCTGGTCTGCTTTGCCTGGGGGCCATCTGCAGCCCCCACAGCAATGCATCCCAAGCAGATGAATCTCAACGAGTCAAGGCTCAGACAAGCCACATTCCATGACCACCCCCTGATTTCCAAGGGGAAGGAGAGGGGGGTAGGGATTGCACTGCACCACCTGAATCGGTTTAGTACCTCATCCCAGCCAACTGAAACACCAGCTGACCCCAGGTAACGCTCAGCCTTCCCAAACACCCCCAGCAGTTCTCATCCCGACAGAGACCCCTGAACCCCCCAGCCTGCTGGGGAAGAAAAGGGCTGTATCCAGCCTTCCCTGCCCATAGCTGCTGCCCTGTCTGTCTGCGACTTCTACCATCGTGTTCCCTCAGCATGTTCCTCTGTCACTCCTACCCAGGTTCCCCATACCCACCTCACTCTAAACCTGTCCCCAAAGAAAGCTCCTGCACTGCCACCAGATCCAGCATATTCCACCTCCCCTCCTGCTCATCGTCTCCAAATCCTCATCTGCATCAGACCTACCCTGAACCCCTCTCCATCGCGCTTCCCCGGTTCCGCCCTGGTTCCCCCAACACATTATTCCCTGGATTTCAACCACAGCAGGTCAGAGCCCTGCTTTTCTCTCTCTGGACCCTTCCTGTGAGCAGCACCCACAGTCAGCACACCCCAGATCCTGCCTGTGGACTCAGCACCCGGATCCAGCACCCAAACAGACAGAACCAGCATTCCCAATTCTGCTTGCGGACCCGGACCAAGACCCAGCACTCCAGATGTAACACCCCCAACCCTGCCTGTGGATTCAGCACCCGGACCCAGCACCCGTAATCCTGCCTGTGGACCCAGCGTCTGGGATCCAGCACCCCAATCCTGCCTGCAGACCCAGACCTGACCCTGAGCCAGCACTCCAGCACCTACCAAGCGATTGAACACCCGCACGCAGCACTCCAGATTCTGCCCGTGGGCTGAGCGCCCAGCCCCAGCCGTGTGCACGCAGCACCCGCACCCAGCCGCACGATGCAGCTCCCCGGATCCTGCCTGCGGCCGCGGCGCCCAAACCCAGCACTCGCCGGCCTGCGGACCCCCCCGCCCCGGCCGGCGGCTCCTCGCGTCCCCTCGGTACTTGCCTGGTGCGGTGCAGTGGCGCAGCAGGTGCGGGCAGTGCGGGCGGCACGGCAGGGTAGGGCAGGGTACAGCTTGCTACGGAGGCTGGCTGGGCTTGGCTCCGTGTGCCAGCCCGAGCGCCTCTCTGCCAGCAGCGAATTGCGCGGGGACCACCGAACCCGGCCCGCAGCCAGCGGCCGCGGCGTGGGGCCGGGAGCAAGAGGAGGAGGAGGAGAAGGAGGAGGAGGAAGACGACGAAAGACGAGGAGGAGGAGGAAGCAGAGCAGGGCCAGCCCTGCGTGCATGGCGCCGAAGCAGGTGGGAGCATGTCCCTCGGCAGAGTCGCGGCAGGTAGGGACAGGATGCTGCCGTGCAGCCCCCGGTCGGCCCCCAACGTGTGGGGTGGGCTAGGGGCTCACTCAGCACAGGAGGTTTGGGTGATGCAGCCCGCAAAAGGCCCGTGTGAATGCCCTTTGCAGAGTCAGGGAGGCAAAGGGCTGGTATTGTGGACTTGTGACTATGAAAGTGTTGCTGAACACCGATAAGCATCATTCTACTCTGCCAACACAGCAAGCACATGCGACCAGTACCATCACACCACAACCCAGTCAGAGCCGCCAGTGTCAGCACAGCACAGCCCCCAGCCAGTGCTGTGCTGCTCACTAAGGTCTCTTGCTCCCCGAAGTCACCCAGCATCCTGCACTGCACGCCCGAGTCAGGCACCGTGCCCCATCTTCTCTGTGCTCTCAGCACGTCTCACCATTCACGCATGGCAGAAGGTTGTTTGGAAACACAGGCAGGTAATGGTTTCTCCGGGGCCCTGCGTGGAGCTTTTTTATCCTGGGTGGCTTCTGCAGCTCCTCCCCCTGTGGAGGAGCGGCCAGGTCCAGGCCTGTGTTTGCTTTCCTTACGTAAGCTCCCCGCACCTGGCCAACCCTTGTCCTCACCCCTCACAGCCACAGCAGGCCTCCCGAAAGCAAAACTCTGAGCCAACACTGTGTGTAATCAGCAGGTTGGATCTAGGGCAGTTGGAAATCAGCTGGAGCAGGAGCTGGGGAAATGCTCTACCTGTGTATGCTGCCTTAGAGCTCTCAGAGCTGGCAGGGTGGCCCACTGATGCCAGCCCATGGTACAAAGCCATGTGCTGCCCAGTCACAGCACCATCACCTCTGGATGCCAGTTCAGTCCCTCCAGCCCACACCAACCCCTCCAAGGGGCGAGGTCGCCAGGAAGGAGACAAAGGCCACCTCAACCCCACACCCTACAGATCTGGAGCCAGACCCACAGTAGCATAAGGTTGAGCAGGTTGTGCTGCAGTTGCTGAGCATTGTCTGGGAATGAGGGGCAGCCCCAGTTGAGACTCCACCACCTCCCGAACCTTTAGGGTCAGTAAAGGTGATAGGGCCAGGGTATTCCTGTGGGGAGCCTGACTAACATGCTGCTCTCAAGGCCTCTGGCTGCCAGGATCCTGCCTCCTACAAACACTGTAGGTGGGAAGGAGGGTAACAGAGGGTTGAATCCCCCAGTCCTCACCCACCGATGGGTCTCAACTGAGGAGGGACTCATCTGAGTGCTCTGGATGGCAGGTGGCTCTGTCACCCTTGCACACAGTCCACAAGCAGCCACCACTCCCTTTCCCAGCATGATATCCCAAGACCTTTTCTTTGTCCCTACTCTCAGAGCAGGTGCTACCCACGTCCTGGAGCACTCCCTGCCTTCCTGCCCTCGCCTCCTGTGTGCTCCAGAGGCTAATTACCATTTCCTCCTGTCCTTGGGCAAAACCCCAGCGTCTCCTCCACACCTCCCTTTGCCTCACCCCACTGCCCACCCTGCGGAAG
This sequence comes from Notiomystis cincta, assembly GCA_013398075.1. NCBI lineage: Eukaryota > Metazoa > Chordata > Aves > Passeriformes > Notiomystidae > Notiomystis > Notiomystis cincta. Next base: position 28,121 of record VZRX01021225.1, read on the forward strand.
TGGGAGGCCCACACACTGGGAGCCAGGCAGGGATGTTCTTGGCCAGCCTGTCTTACCCAGGTATGGGGTATTCAGGTGCTGCAAGGCAGCTGGTCCTCCCCATCCTCTCCAAACACCATTCCCTACCTTAGCAGAGGCACAGCTGGAGGCTGTGGGGGCCAGTTATGGGGAGAACTGGTCCACAAGCACTGGGGAAGGGGGTCCCAGGGCTAGGACAGGGATGCCTAAAGCTCCCCCTTATCCAGGGCACTGTGCCCATCCCACCCTGCAACAGCACTCCCTGCCTCCCACATGGCTGGAAGCCGAACCCAGCACAAATTGGAGCTTCGTTAGCTGCTGGCCTTGCAGTAGGATAATTAGTGCGTGAGCGCAGAGCAAGCCGAGCCTGGCGCGACCAGCACTGCGCTTTTACAGGCCCGAGCTTGCAAGGCTTTAATTAATTAACACGAGTCATTGGCAGCTGGAAACAGATCTATTTTCAGAGCTTTGCCTGCTCTGCTGCCCCCATGAGATTAACTGAGGGAATGTAGGGCTCCACGAGGTTGAAGGCCAGAGCCTTCCTTTTCTTTGCATGGCTTTCCCAAGAGTCAGAGAGGTTCCAGGCAGCAGGAGCCCATGCAGACCCAGCCCTCTCCTGCACTGCATCCCTCATATCCACGGATTGGTTCTGCCAAGCAGGGAGGTCTGGCTCCTGCTTCAGCCCTAGCCCAGAGCCAGGAAGGTGCTGGAAGGGGAATTTCCTATTGGGGCAGCTCTAGAATCATAGAATCTTTAAGGTTGGAAGCGATCTCCAAGATCATTGAGTGCAGCCTTTGATCAAACAACACCTGGTCAACAAAACCACAGCACTAAGTGCTATGCCCAGTCATTTCTTGAATGTCTTCATGGATGGCAACCCCACCACTTCCTGGGCAGTCCATTCCAATACTTAACCACACTTACAGAGAATAAATCCTTCATGATGTCCAGTTTGAAGCTCTCCTGGTGCAGGTGGAGGCCATTTCCTCTTGTCCTATCACTTGTTACTTGAGAGAAGAGGCTGACCCTCACCTTGCTACAACCTCCCTTCAGGCAATTGTAGAGTGATAAGGTCTCTCCAGAACGTTCTTTTCTCCAGGTTAAACAACCCCAGCTCCATCATCTGTTCCTCATAGGATTTACAGCCCTACAACTCCTATCCCAGCCCAGAGGCCAGCCCAGAGCAGGGGTCTCTTTGAGTCACGACATGGTGCCTTGGGAAACCCCCTTCCCAAAACCATGAAAGATTTTACCTGTAATGTTCTTTCCCTATTACTCCAAACAGCCTTTAGGAAAACAAAATGCTTTTGTGCCCTCATCACCAGCCCAGAGACTGGTTACTGTTTAATTTCTTCTTGTTGTCACTTAAACACTGTGTCGCACAGAGAGAGGATGGGGTGGAGCAGGCTCTGCTGTGTCACAGCCCCATCCATCCATGGGCACAGCACAGCCCCATCACTCCTGCACATGGCAAAACCAGGCAGATGCCAGCACTCAGAGGCATTTTTGGGTTCACCCGTTTCTGCCACACAACTCTACCCATGGCAGCAAGTAGAAAAGTTCACAGACAGCCCCTTTCACCCCTCAGATGCCCAGGGAGCCAGGGCAAAGCCACGGCAGCTCTCATGTTTCACTTGGCACCACACCCCCATCCCAGCCGGCATCCCAAATGATGCGAGGAATTATAACAGGGCCACGACACCGTGAAATATTGATGGGATTAGCGCGGATCAGCTCTCCCAGCACACATGCTGCGCTCGCCCCGAGCCTGGGAGGCACTCAGGTTGCAGCTCGGCGCCCGAGGCGAGCCGGGTGCTCCGTGCCGGAGACGCTTCCCCAGCCGCCGCCAGCCTGCAGCCTTCCTGCAGGGACACGCGGACCCCGGAGAGCGCACAACGACGCGATTTAAGGCGCTTAATGCACGGCACTGCTCTGCCTGCAGTGCCTCGAGCTCTGCTGGGAATGAGCCATTGCTTGGCTTGGTTGTAGCTCAGCACCAATTGTCACCCTGGGCCCCGAGGGACTCTTCCCCCTGCCTGCAGTCCCAAAACATCCCAGCCCCCAGGCTCCAGCCCTCTTGCCCCTTCTCAGACTGATCCTGCACAGCCAAAACCTCAGTGGATGTCCCATGCACAGGGGTGTCCAGGGTGACTGTCAGACCCCCACACTCCCCACTGCTCTATGTCCCCTCTCCCACCACTGGAAACCAGACTTGGTCACACAGAGGATTTCATTACAGATCATAAAGGTGTAAATACAAACAACTTAGCAGGATCAAAAAGCAGCTAGGATTAAATTAGAAATACACTGGCAGGGTGCACCCATGGGAGCAGCATGTCACAAAAGACTCTGTTTTGGGATTGCAGCACTAACAGAGCATTAGTGCCTATCAAAACCATGGGGTTGACCAGGATCCCCAGCCTTTGGCAGGAAACTGCTTCCAAAGGCAGGCCTGGCTTCCTCTCAGCATTACCTACAGCCTGTCTTTCCCTTGCCCCAAGTAAGAAAAATGAGATAAAACTCCAGATCTGGGACTTGGTTTGCCAGCCTCTGTGGTACAAGAGGCAGCAGGCATCCAAAAGTTTCAAGCTCCTCTCCAGACTGGTTTAAAAGCCAGCTGGGAGTTACAAAATCATGGTGCTCCATGCTAGGGCTTTGTGAAACCCACAAAGGAGTTGTGAAACTCAGGTTAAGGCTGTGCCAGCCCACACCGCAGAGAGAGGCTTGTTATAAAGTCAAAACCACCAGCGGAAAAACGGGTACTTTCCCCTTTGACTTGAGAAAGTAACAAGCAAAACAGCCTTTCTCCAGGCCCCTCCATCCCTCAGCTACACTGTGAGACCTGCACTGCTGCTTTACCTGCCTCCATGGAAAAATAGCTCAGCGTGGAGCACGCCAGCCCCACAGTACGAGGTGGGTCTCAGTGCTCCATCTCATCAGTCTCCTTTGCCCACCACAGGAGCAGCCCGCCCAGATTCCAGGCTGGCAGAGCTGTGTGAAGCAGAGGAATGGAAAAGACCCAGTGGTGTTGCCTGGACTCTGACAGCAGCACTTGGGGCTTCCCAGCAGCTGAGTACACACTCACCAGGCTTGGCTTTGTTTCTCGAGAGCGTCACGGACTCGTCAAGCCAAGCGTGATGCTCCACAGATTGGCCCCGGGGAAAAAAATATTCCAGTGGGCACAGAGCATGAAAGGCTTGGGAGCCTCTTCCCTTCAAGTCACTGAGCAAACTTTCCAAACCACTGTTTCTTCAGGCCGAGAGCCAGCAGGGAAAATTGTAATTGCAGAATATTTTGTCTGAGAAAGTTATAAGGAGATGGAAAAAGGCATGGGCAGACCAGAAGAGCCAGCCCATGCTGCAGCCCCTCCAGCCCAAGGCTCAGCTTCAGGGAGGGATGGGACTTTTCCCCCCAGCTCAGTGTAGCACAGGATTGCTGCCTCGACTTCCTGCAAGATCACATGCTGCGTTTCTCCTCCCATAAATGTTTGGCAGTGGAAATTGGGATGTTTCGCCCAGGGCCATTTGTTGATGAAGGCTGCCAGGTGCCAGCAGCCCCAGCCGCAGAGCCAAGCGCCGTGCCAGGGCAGATTTTCTCAAGGGAGAAGCAGCTGAGTCACAGCAGCCTCCGATCCGTTCCCACAAGCCCGGCTGCAAGAGACGCACGGGAGTTCACGGAGGACAGGCGCTCACACAGCGAGCTGGCAGGCTTTGGGTTGCTTGTCTGCAAACCTCTCCAAGCCAGCGGAAAGCATCGCCCTGGCTCGGGATCTGTCGGCAGCGTGCCCTCAGGGAAGGGCTGGTGAGACTGCGGGAGGGCAGGGTCCTGACCTGCCTTTCAACCAGGCAGAACTGCTTTGGGATGCTCCTGCAGCACGGCGGGGGGAAACGCCAGCAGCCACTGGGAATTCCATTAGAGAATGGAGTTTTGGAGCTCAGTGTGGGGTCTTGTTCCAGCTCTGGAGTGGGAGCAGAACAAAGGTGGCTGCAGGCAGGGAAGAGACAGAGGCATAGCTCCAGGAGAAGCGGCTGGCTGGGCTGGAGTTTGGCAACCCCTCTGCCCATCATCCCAACTGCTCCCAGCAAATCCAGCAGAATCCAGCCTGGCCAGGGAGCACAGGGATGTCTCTCTCTGTTTCTGCAGTGGGTCACAGACCCCTGTGCCCCACTGCATGGTCAGGTCCCTGCCACACACTGCCTGGAGCAGCAACACAAATACCTGGGGTTTCATGAGGCCTGGGATAAGACTGGTGGCTTTTAAAAGCTGCCCTTTTGCATGAGCCAGCCTGCACCCCCCAGAGCTAAAGCCAGGCAGGTGTTATGGCCCCCAGCATCCACCCTCTGGGCCAAGCCACCAGACAGGACCTATGTCCCCATGGCTTTACCTTTTTGGTCTCTGTGTCCCTGTGCCCAAGCAAGCTCTCTCCCAGCCCTGCCTCCTCCAGCCCAGTGCTTGGATGACCCGTGGGCATCCTACCCCCCTCCTTTCCAGGCATCAAACCCCTACACTGCCATCTCTGTCACCAAAGAAGAAACAACCCAAGCAGTGCAGTAAATAACCCCCCACACACAGCAGAGCACTGGCAAGCAGAGCCGGGCACATCCATCACTCTCACAGTTTTTCTTCATCTCTGACACTTTGATAGGGGCGAGGGGGTGGGGAAGGAAAGTAGCTTCCAAAATTTATGAGCTAGGATTTAAAAATACAATCTCCCAGAAGCACTGCAAAACCCAGAGATGGTGAAGGCGAGTGGCTTAGAAGTTGCCTTTAGAAATGAATGCAAAAGCTGTGCCTGCCTTGGAAGGAGGGATTCGAGACCTGCATGGCTGATGTCACAGACCGTGTCCCTGGTGGGATCATTTTGCAAGTCACAGCTCTCCGTGCCCTGCATTACAAGTGCAGTGAAAGGTAGAGGTAACAAATGGTGGGTTAAAATCCCTCCAGCCCAACGCTGATGTCACCCTCAGTGCAGACAGGGTTTGGACTGTCACCTTCAATGTCCCAGAGTTTCTCCTCTACATCCCTGACCTTCCACTGGTACATGCATAGCCAGCCTTCCAGCCCCTTTGGAAACAGATCCCCTTTATGCAAAGAAAAGAGCTTGTAGCTGTAAATTTAGCTGAAAACATCTCTGCCACAGGGAATCACATATCAAATAATAAAGCCAAATGAATGTCAGGAAGAGCAACCACAATATTGGAGTCCTTGGTCTTTACAAATGGACTGTTCCTCAGCAGGGTGCTGCAGAATGAACAGCTGAAAAGCGTTACCCAGTCATTAAAAACATCTAAAAGTAATTTAGCCCGAGTGACAATGATGCTCAAAGCAAGTTGTTTGTCTGAGGAGATAAAATGAGCTATTTCAAGCCTGCCTTTTGTTGTAGTTTTCTGTTAAAGTCAGAAAGGACTGAAAAACGCTGAGCTGACAGCCTTGCCAGCAGAGCCCTGGTGCTGTGGCAGCGCTGTGGGGAGCATCACCATGAGCTGCTCTGATCCCCCTGCCATCTCTCTCCCATATCTCCTGGAAGGATGCTCAGAATGGTCTGTGAAGATGGTCCCTGGGGCCAGCACAGCCTCTCTGCTGCATTACAGTGCTATTTAGGGTGACGGGTTTGCTATGGAAACATCTCCTCCTAACAACAGATCTGTCAGCACGTGTCCCAAAAGCACACCAGCATTCATTGCATGGTAATTTTTGCTTCCCTGTGATGGAGGCCAGGGATTTATCTTTCCCATGCTTTTCTTTAAAAAAAACACAACAACAACAAAACCAAAAAAACTCAAAACCAACAAAAACCCAACAGAACTGAACAACCTGAACATATGAATATATGAACAGCATGGCATGAGCCCAGGGTTCCTCTAAAATCTCCTCGTAAGCATATTTTTGGTGGGCTCTTTGAACACACAGAGCATTTCAAATGCCCAGTGTTAAATATTTCAGGTGAAACATAACTCTTCTAAGTGCAGCCAGTCTTACTCTGAAGCTCCAATTCAGTGAAATTTCCCAGCAGTCTTCAGGAATTGATTTGCTGGTACCTTCTCTCTGTGCTGTTCAACGAAGTTAATGTATTCCAAAACCTGATTTTTTTTTTCCCTCCCCCTACATAATCAGATTTTTGGAGGCTGCAGTGAGATGCCTTACAAGCAGTTTTTGTCCTTAGGTGTTTTCTGAGCGAGCTGCATCCATCACATCCTGGTGCTTTAGCACATCTCGGTACGAACGGTTCGTTCAAGAGTCAGCTGAATTCCTTTGGTTCATGTTCCTGCATATCCATATAGCTAATTTACCTTTATTAAAAGAAAAAAAAAAGGCAAGAAGAGGAGCTATTAAGAAGGACAGTGTCAAGGCCAGCAGAGCGAGTGCCGGAGGGCTGGGTTAATGAGCTGCGTGGTTGCTGCTGTCCAAGTGCCCAGGCTGGCTGGAGCCAGGAGCTGCTGCCCCAGCAGGGCTGACTCAGTCCTTCACTGGGCAGACACAGGCTGCAGAGCACTGCACTCCCCTTTGGAGTAGTCCCTATTCTTTGGGGTCCATGGTTAACCCCACTTGCTCCAGCCTCCTCCCTGGTATTTTCCAGAGAAGGGGCCCTGCATGCTTTCAGCTTGGGCCAAACCCCCAGCCCAGCCCAAGCTGCATCCGTGTGCTTTGGGGAGAAGGTGAATCACGAGTATGGATTAATGGATTTGCCCTCACATCTCACAGGAACGTCACTCTGTTCGCTCCCGTGGGCCGGACAAGGACACTGCTCCCCTGCTGCCCGTGCCAGCAAGGTCACCGAGCTGTGCCCTGGCAAGGACACCTCCAAGGAGAGGGAGCAGGGATTTGCAACACACTCATCACGATCATTTATTCTTGTCATTTCTGACCCTCAGGGTAGGAAGAACATCAGAGCACTGCAGGCACAAAACAACAAGCTTTGTAGGTCATATCAGCGTGTAAAGTACCATTAGGAACCACAGCACGGAGCATGAATAATGCTTCCTTTATTCCATCATACACCTCAACGCCCTTTAAATAAATGCAAATGGGTTTTTGTGGATGAGGTTTGTTCGAGACGCCTGCTCGGGGGCTCGGGGCTGAAATGGAGCTGGAGCTGTAATTTTGCTTTCTCCCCTGACAAGTCAGAATGTCCGCAGCATTATCTGATAGGCTTAGTGACAGTCCAAGCCAAGCCAGGCAAAAGAGCCAGGAGAACACTGCAAATCTTCCTCACCGAGATTTATGCTCTGCCCATTACACCAGAACCGCAAAACACGTCCTTCCGTGCTACCCTCCTCTCTCTGAAGGACACCAAGGCAGGAAAAACTTTGAAGGACTCCAAGCCTGGAAAGGGACCTTCAAGAGCCAATCGCATCGTTTCTGAAAAGCCACCAACAGTCAGCCTCGACGGCTTAAATCCTAAAATCCTTTCAGCAAATTATGACCTCGATTGCTAAAAATGATCAGATAACAGCAAAGGCGGAGAGAGATGCGCTATGAGTCATCGCCCCCCAAGCGCTTGAACTCCCTTTGGTCTCAGCCGGAGCGGGGTGAGGTTGCCCCCAAGAGGCAAATCTGACACAGCAAGTAGAGAGGCAAAATGCTGAACTGTGCTTTAGGAAGGATTTAAAAAAAAAATCTCCTCGTCTGCTCTTATTTGTACTTCTCCCTAGCTGCAAACATCTATGGATGAGGTGGGAGGGGAGAGGAAGGAGGTCAGCTCTGGCATGTGGTTGGCTGTGTTCTGCTGGAGCTCCTGAACCACACAACTCGTTTTCCTAGTCTCACTCACAGGGTCATTAGAAAGATCAAAAAATGTCACTGAGTTTTCTTCAGCCAAATGAAACATTTGATCCCATACACCTCTCTAGGCTCCTTCAGAGCAAGGGCTGGCACCACCTTCAAGAGCAACTTCTGTCTGGGGAGCGGATGGAGAGACACAATGGTGGGCACAGCAGACGCCTTGGAAACCGTGAGATGACACGAGCTGTTCACGTAAAGCATACAGGCAGTAACACCACACTGGACCAAATCCTAGCACTTTGCAGGGGCTGAAGGAACACGACAGACATCTGGGATATCTCCCCAGCACATGCTCCACCCTCCAGGGATCAGCAGCCTGAAGCTTTCTCAGCCAGGGAGAGCAGCTTTCATTTCACAGACCCCCGCTGCATTTTTCTGCCATAAAATGCTCTTTGAACCTCTAAGCTTTTAGCATCCACAACATCCTGAGGCAAGCAGATCCCCAGCTCCTGTCTCCTTTTGTTTGCTTTGAGCTTTCCTGCTAATAAAAGAACTATGGAGTCTGAAGCCATATTACAGAGCGCCATTGAATGGCTTCTCCTAATTTGCCCTTTTTCAGGCCATTTGGTTGTTGAGCTCTCCATCTGACTTTCCAACATCACAACTATTGCAGAGATGCAGCCGACTTAGGGCCACTGCAGTTTCCTCCTGTCCTTTACACACGCACACAGACTCCCTCCCAAAGGGCTAAACCTGTGACATAACCACGGATTTAACCATTCCTGCTTTTCAAGAGGACACAGTTCAAACACCCAAGCTGAGATGCACCCGGTGTACTCACTGCTCCAGGCTCCTCGTGGGTCCCCCTGTCCTGCTCAGCCGGAGAACATTCCCGCATCCCCAGCACGAGCCCCTGCCGCAGCACCTCAGCTTACTGTCGGCTCCAAACTGGAAGCGTCATCTCCAAAATTACTGTTGCGCTGGCTCCTGCCAGACTCTTAATTAGAGGAAGGCTGACACAGTTTCTCAGCAAACGGCGTTCGCATACTGCGGGAAAAAACAGAATGAGGGCAAGAGGAAAAATGGGCTAATCGGAGAAAATCAAGCGGGGAGAAAAACACATTGTGTTGTGCAAACCTTACCATAACAATGCTGGAGCACAAAATACTGGGAGGGGGGAAAATGGGTTAGTACACAGGGGAGGCAGGCAGTGCTTCACGAAGGTGGAGGAGAGCTAATATGCAGGGCAGCATCTCAGCATCCTCACCTGGCAGGCCTCTCCCCACAGCCTGGTTAGGGCAAAGGGGACATGCTCAGTTTCCAGCATGCAGATCAACGTGTCTGAGAGCCTGAACGATGCTGTCTGTGGAGCCCATGGTTCCCTGCATGATTTATGCTGCCTTTATAAAAGCCTGCAGTGTGAATAAAGCATGAATGCCTTGCCCCCCTCTCCCCACCACTGCCCCTGGCAGCTCGAAGCTATTGTTTTGATTCCAGCTGTGGCCTGGCTGTCAGTCCTGAGAGGAAAGGGACCCTCTGCTCCTGCATCTGCTCCGAGAGCCAGGGGTTTCATGGAGCCTCGGGAGAAGAGAGCGTGAAAGCCAGAGGCAAAGCCGCGGAGCCTGCGAGCCGAGCCCCAGCTCACAGCGCTCACTGCTCGCTCAAGGACTCGCCCGCAGCACAAAAGCAGCACAAATCCATTTACCCTTTCTGCTGCTCTCTGCGAGAGGGAAGGAGCACCACTCGCCCGGCTTCAGCAGCTTCAACAGCAAATGCAAACCCAAAGGGAAGCACTGGGACATGGGTGTGTGAAAATGGCCCCTTTATCCACCCCTACACACCATACGGGCCAAACCTGCCTTGAAAAGCTTTAGGTTTCCCTCCAGGCTGATGGCAAAGGTGCTTTGATGACAATGAAGGGAACAATTCCAGTGGAGTTTCCATCCCCTCCCCTGTGACCTCCCTACAGGGAACTGGGAGGCGGCAGGAAAGCTGAAGGAGGTGAAACACTGGCAGCAGAGACAAGGGAGGCATTCAAAAAAAGTACAATGTATCCGAACGCCACTTAAAAGCAGTCTGAAAGTACAGGACTGGCTTTCTCCAAACAGATCAGAATATCAAGATGGGAAGACACGAATGTTTTTCTTCTCTCACCACCCAGCCTTGCTTTTGATACCTGATAAAATACTCTCTTTCAAATTCCTGACTGCAAAGGCGAGGAAGCGCTGGCTGAAAAAAGCATCAGTCAGGCAAAACTAAAAGCCTCTCTGCATAGAGAAGCCCTTCGAGGAATTTACTTTTTCTAGGATCCTCCCCACCAGCAGCCCACGCCGTTCCCCAGCCCTGAAAGCTCTTTTCAACACATGATAAGAAGGGGCCCTGCCAGTAAAGCTGGCAAAATATCCACAAGGCAAAACAGGAAGGTATTTCACAGCCTGGGGGGATATATGGGGAAAATGGCAATTAAAGGAATTCTGATAAGTTAAACCACAAGGAATAAGCTAAATCCACTAATGATTGTCTGACCTCTCTGGGCAGCTCCTTTGGAGCTCCTCAGCAGCTGCTTAGGCTCCTGCAGGCTCCTCAAACCTCTCCTCTGCTCAAAGTCAGCCAGTCCCAAGAGCCTTTTCTCTCTTTCTGGATGCAGAAATAAGCACTAATATACCAGTGGAAACAGCTGCCCCTCGGGCAGAGGGTGGTGTTTCCCGCTGGGGAACTTAGGGCAAGAAGTAGTTTTCCAAAAGCTCACAAACCCAAGGAACAAGACCTCAGAAAAATTAGGAGGGTCCTCTCCAGCAGCAACCTTTCTGATTTGCCCTTCTCAGTAAAACAAAAAGTCATACAACCACCACAAACCAGTGGAAGACAAACAAACAAAACAACAAAATACAAACCCCAAACAGGGGGACTGGGCTATAACATACAGTTCTCCTGGGAAAGAAAACAAACATAGAAGACCAGCAGTACTGCAGCTCAGTATTCTGCTAGGGACAGGATCAGCAGAGGAACCCATCAACCTGGAAGTACTTGCTTGAATCACCAAAGCACCACAGTCTCTGTTGCAGCCCCTGTGCCCAAGTGTTGGCCCCCAGGCACCCAGGACTGGTGCTGGACAGTGCTGAGCACAGGCACCTCTAATGGAGACAGACCTGGCTTCCTGTGCTCAGAAAACCAGCACTGCAGCATCCATCCCTCAGCATTAAAAGTCTTTTCCCACACCAAAATCCTACCTCTAAAATGCCTTTGCAGCAATCTAACCAGATGCTCCTCCAATAATAACAACACACTTCAAGTGTTCCAGTCACCTGCTTTTCCCAAAGACATTCTCAAGTAAATCATCAGCTTTGGAGACTTCAGAGAGTTCTTGCAGCCACTGCATCAATGAAGTGTCCTACTGACCTTCAGCCAGACCTACCTGCAAGTCATTAATGACTTCTGAAATCCCCATCCATTACCAAGTTCCACAACAGGAACAGTGAGAACATGAGATAGTTTCACTGCCAGGTTTTCTTCAACTTTAAAACCAGAAGTGCTTGGGTTATTTTAAGCCATAGAGAGGCTTGTCAGAAAATTTAAAAAAGAAATAAAAAAAACAAGGCAAGAAGCTACAAACATATATTTTATAACCAGACTTTAATTTTTTCCTGTTATTACTGCAATAAAGTGCACCTACTTCCACATGAAATGTGATAATCTGGCTCTTAATACAGCCAACATAGTATCAAAAGACAGACCTCAGTGCAAAATGCTTCTCTGAAGACATCCAAAGCAGTTAAGACCTTTAGTGTGCAAACCACCTTTTCCAATGCATGTAAGTCCTGGCTGGGGGACAGCAAAGGCGTTGGCAAAACCACAAGGGCAGCAGGTGTGCTCTTTCACTGCCAGGAGCCCTGTGTAAAGCCCCCGTGGTGATGCTTGGGAATCATCTCTGTAAGGATTCTGATGAGCACCAAATTCAATGCACATCTAGACTTCAGCACGTGGGGAATGACTCCTCAGCTACACAACAGATGGAAGAGAAGTCCAGACAAAGCAGGAGTGGGGGAGAGAGGGAAAGTGCCAGAATGTAGACACAGGCATTAAGCATGAAAACACAGGACTGGCTGAGCTGAGCATGATTTCAAGACTGTCTCCATCTATGGTGAGCTAATCAGCTGCAAACCCAAAAACTGTAATGTGTGCCTTAAGAACAAAATAGGACCTGCAGCCTTTTTATTTATGAAACAGAGCCCATTTTGTCCAGGGACATTTAACTAGAAAGACATGTCTGGTTTTATTTCTTCATTGTTCTGTTAAATAAAAGTAAATACCAAAGTGGTTATTTTGTGTGGAAAACCCCCAAACCTCAGCAGTTTCAACATGCTTTGAACTGCAGTACAAAAGCTGTTCATCTAAACCCCTCCCGTTTTCTTCTTCAAAATATACAGGCCAGCAATGTCAGCTTTACACAGTAAGAAAATATATACACATTAAATACAGTAAACATTCTGCATTTTTTTACCTTTATACAATATTAGTGAAAAAAAATAAAAACATTAATAAAATTACATACAATATATTCAACCAAATAAGCCACTGTTACGAGAGGGGGGTCAGATAAGCTATCAAAGACAGAGCAAAAGATGGCATTGACACAGCGATGTAACACTTGAAAGAAAAATCATATAGTATGAGTTTACAAATCTAATAGATTTCCTCTAAGATGTGTCCATTCTATAGCAGTTCCTTTATATGTAATATACATAATTAAGTTTGAAGATTTTGTGGTTGGCAGGTTTTTTTAAGCCATATTTTACATTCTTATCATAGAGAATTTATACAAGACAGGGTAATCTACAAGAATTAAAACAGTATTATAAAACACACATGTTGATGTTATTAAAAACCTCACTTATTATGGGAATCCCCATTGGTGCTGCGACCCAATACCATAACATTTCCTTCCTATATACACCCATCCTACAGACAAAGCACAGTGTAAGATTTAAGAGATAGCATTTGCACAGAGAGCACAAAAGGAGATCACACCTTCCTCTGATTATTTCATAAACAGCTCCTGGAGCTTTGAGCACATATTGTGTGTGCAGCAGGACTTCACACCAACGAGTTCAGTCGTCATATGGCTTTCACAGTCTACACAGGTGAGCCAAATGCTGTTCTCAAATCTCCACTGAGATGATATTTGATTCTTCATTTAAAGAAAGTGCAACTGCTGTGTTTTGTATTTTTAAGAGACACTGGATGTTCATACAAATTCTGCTTTGCAGATTACCATGATTCAGCCCAGATCTGAACCACTTCCTCACCTGCTCACAACAGGGGAGGTCTAACACTCCTTCTGAACTCGCATTTCATGTCACAGGGCAGTTCTTCCCCAGCCAACCTAAAACAATGTTTGCAGGTATGTGCTGGCAAGAAAATAAATACATATTGTTTTCACATATGTCTTGTGATTAACAAGGGAAAAAAGAAAACTTCCCTCAGCTTTCAATACACTAAAATATTTCAGCCAGTTCTGATAGGGCTATAGGAATGGCTGGGTATTTGTTCAGTTTATCCACTTCAATTTTTCAGAAGTAGAGCACTTGTAGTAAAAAAAAAAGTCAGTCAAATCCGATTCTCATGTGTCTAGTACTTGTCTGAATCAAGCTCAAGTTCTAACTCAGGTGACTGATTTCTTCTGTTCCAAACAAGGTGAAGCTCCATTCATTCTATATCTTCCTTGATTTCAGTTTCTCTGGTATTTCTGCTTAACTAGGCAAGATTTCAAGAATCTGGCTCCCAGAAGTCATGCAGTTTTCCCTAAAGAGTAAAAACAAATTAGTATACAAGTCAGAAATGCAGTGTCAGAAGAAATGAGTAAAGTAGGCAAGTGCTTAGCTTGGGAGCATCACAATGTGCTGGAAAAAGTCCCTGGAATTTTATTCTGAAACACTTGCCAGTTTCCCATGTGTGAATCAACCCCAAACATCCTCAAAAAAACAACTCTGAAAGAGCTACCTCATTATCAACTTTCATTAATTGTTAAGCAGATTCTGCAGCCACATGTTACATGTGTCACTCCTTGCTCTAGAACATGAAGTATCACACACACTACACAACTTTTTTTTTGCACACAGTTGAGAGCAATTAATAGTCATTACAAATGGTTAATTACACAGTTTTTAACTGCAATCAATACTAGGCATATATGTATAATTTAAATTTTATGTAAATGATACTCTACATTGCTGGAAAGCTAAGCTTTTCCAAGAGAGATAGCTTTATGTTCCAAGGCAAGACTCAAAAGGCTGATCACATTACAAGAGAAACCTTACAAGGCTGGAAGGAAGAGCCCTGAACTTTGAGTATCAGTAGAAATTATCCACCTATTCTACCAAAGCCAGCTAGGTGTCACAAAGGCAAATATTTCTGAGCCTTATCATGGCATTATTTACTACTGAGTACTTTTACAAACATGAGAGGCTTTGCCTAATCGTGGCATGAAATTTGACACATTCAAAGGGGGAGGAGTTGCCGAGAGCCCTTAAACACATGTGAGTAAAGCCCTGGACTCAGAAGTCTCAAAGCCAGACCACAGCAGGAAGTGCCTCACTGCATTCCTGCCCCAATGTCCTTTTGGAAGCATCTACTAATAGCTGTAATCAGAGACAGGCCCTGTGACTCGACTCAGAACTGGGATTTCAGTGTATTACACACACCTTCACAAAAACAGTGCTTTTAACATGGAGAGGAGATCTCGCTTTTACTGAAGGCAGCAAAGTGAGAATTTTAATTAAAATCCATTCTAATGCATCTAAATGTATTCCACAGCCATGCCATTTATGAAGAAAAAGAAAAATCTCTTGGAAAGAATATGCTATTTTCAAGTGCTGAAAAATGAGTTAAATGCACCCTGCAATGTGGAAGAGAGCAAACGATTACAGTACCTGAGTAAGCCGAGTGGTTTGTATCACATCCTGCCATTTGCCATAAATCCTAGCAGCCAAGCCTTTCACCTGCAAATTCACACTGATTATTTTAGCCATTTATGCAAAAAAAGACAAAATCATAACCTGTGTTCCCCCTCACAGTTTCAAACTGAAAAAAACCCCAGACAACCCAACATACAAGGTTTACTGGAAAGGAACCATTTTGTTGTCACAAAGTATCATCACCTCACCTTCAGATCCCTTAACCTCGTGACTCTGAATTTAAAGTCATGCACTCCACAAACACATTAGAGGCACATGACTCCTCAGGTTAAATGTTTGGAATCACATGCAAGCCTCCAAACACCACCTCATCCCTGGCTAATGAGGTTTGTCACACAAGTCTGATTATACCTAGAACAGGTGCAACTGCAGCCACAAAAGCCAACAGTGCAGCACTGGCTGCTTCTGAAACAAATTCCTTGTACATAAAACTGTGCCTGTTCATAACCAATCACGAGCAGCTGTTTAATCCAAGCCACTCACACCGAGATTTGCTTCATATGCTCTGTTAAAACCCAGCACAGTGGCATCCTCTAGAAGTTACTGCAGTATTATTACACACATGAAGCAATGCAGAAAACCAGAGTAAGATTTCCCCTCTCAGTGCAAAGGCAAATAGAAACAGAAGTGAAAGCGACCAGACATACAACACTCCAAGGCAAGAGTAATTAACTTGTTAAAAGGATCCATGCTCCACTAATCTGTCTGAGTAAGAAAAGAAGAATGTTTTTGAGAGGTAAGCAAGCACCCAACTGCAAATATCTGATTTAAAGCTGAAGAAGCCAAGGCTTTTCAAAGTTGGGGCTGGTCACTCTATCACTGAGCTGACTTGGTTTGTTACAAGAGCATGCAAAGCATGAAGGTCACAGAATTAGGACTACCAGCAGAAAGGGTCACACGACAAAGCAAACAAAGGCAGTTGTCCAAGCTTGATGCTACATCACATACACTGTTGGCTTAAATCCAAAGCATTTTTAATTAACTCATTTATTTGAAAAGTAAAATGGGAGACTCATGCAAGACAGGCAACTTCTTCAGTCCTCTGTATCCTGCCCTGTGCATAGGCCCTGCTCTTACAACTGGAGTCAGCTACCAGTGACTGCCACAAAGAGAAAAAGAGCAGCTCTGTGGGCCTAAAAGTGGAGATGCTTGGCTAAAGGGAAGATCAGTCACATTTTAGAGCTGTTAAGAGTCCCATTGTTAGCTGAAGCAGCATTATCAGTGAATTAAAATGGGCATGTATTTATCCCAGTGCAAAGGAAAAAAAAACCAAGTCCATGAGGAACTCTTAGAATTTCCAAGGCTGAGATGGAGGAACAACATGCATCATGAACACTAAAAACCACCCCAAAACCGAAAAACCAAGTTCTGCATCTTACCTTAGACCGATAAAACATTCTTGCATCTTCCCTAATATCACCTTTTACGTGCTTATCTAAGGCACGACAAAGCTTCAGTAAGTGTTGCTAAATAAAGACAAAAGTGTACAGCTATTAAATCCTCCATGTCAAAACTACAGGCTTTATTCAAATATTGTATCAATTTAATAACTACATGCTTCAGTTTGAATTTTCCTCAGAAAAACACAGTAAAGAAAGGAAACAAGATCACATCACAAGATCCTCTATCTGTTGCTGGTATGTTCCTGGTAAACAGGTCTAAGTTTTTAAAAGCAGCTTCAAAGTACAGCAGAGCTATACAACACAAATTCTAAAGTTCCTACTAACTAATCTGCAAATCCTTTCTGCCCCTAAAATAGCAAACACAGTGCAGTGCCATTCACATTTTTCATCAGCAAAAAAAGTTCTGAAATTACAATAGCTGAAAATAACCTTTTCAGTAATGATGACTCAAGTAATTTCTTTTGTAGGAACTGGCTGAGCAGGTAAAATATATCCAAGGTTTTGTGCACTGATCTTTTATTTCTCTAAATTTCTGATTACTTTAATAAAGCAGTTTTGCACTACATGATCTCCTAATAATGACTCCCAAGGTCTTTCACATTCTATTAATTTCTTCATAAAATTCTTGTTTTCAATCTCTCACTGAACAGCTGCCAAGAGGCTCCGCTCTGCAGAACAGGTGAGACATGCTGAAATTCTATTTATAAACATTCGCTGGTGTCTCAAGGCCACCACAATTTACCCCCTCTAAATGGAAGATGGCCAGGAATTAAAGAGTTAAGACTGATTTTACATAAATCTGGCCTGCCCAATATTCAGCCACACCCCTCTTGCCATTTGATGGCTAACAGGTCAGTGAACAATAAAATCTTTCTTCATTAAGAAATTGAGATTAAAAAAACAATTGAAAATATCAAGCTCTCCACAAATCTACTGAGACACTTATGCCTCCAAATGCAACCAAACATTACTGGTTTATGTCTCTCAAACAGTTCCTATGACAGATTTCTTAAAGGCCAAGAGTGATTCTACAGGGCAGAAGGATTACACAAACACCTTGCAGCAAGCAACTCCCAGCAAATGATCACAGAAATCTGGACAGGAATATTGAAAGGCTAAGCAGAAAGAATTACTTAGCAGATGTTCACATCACATGGCACAAAGCAACTACCACTACAGAGAAGAGCTACAATCCTTGCTTTCATCTGCTGGACTCCAGCACAGGAAACTGAAATGTGCTTGAAAATATTTTACTGGATATTTTTAGTGTTTTCTCCTAGACTGAAAAATTGCAATCCTACTTCCAAAGTAGATAGAACCTTTTGACTTAGAACTTTTGTGTTGAGTTTATCTCCATATTCTTTCTCAGAAAGAGTAACACAACAAATGCCTGCTCATCCACAGCCTTATGTCTGGAGGTAGCTCCATTCACAGAAACACAGAAGAGGGGTTTCCTTTCTCTGCAGGGAAGTTCTGCATTTACCTTGGCCAGAAAAAGTTTCCCTCTGTGCTAATATGCACTGGTGACCTTCTATCACATGACAGCTCTTACCAAAACAGACTCAATGTGCATGATAAACAGTATTTTAAAATCTAAAGGTCTAGCCACTAAAGTCACTTACCCTTTGACTAGAATTTACAACATCAAGGAAACTGGCTTCACTGACTAGATGGAGGAGGACATAGATTAGGTAGTATACCTGGAGAGAAATCAAAAGAGCTTTAGCAGTCAAAGCACCATTATAGCTCTTCACATCTAGAAATGGCACCATCTGTGCTTTCTGGAATAAATCCTCCAACAGCCAGGCCAATGGACAAGTATATCAACAGATCTGCCTGAATAACTAATTTGAAACAGTATATTCACATATTAGAAACACTTTAATCCAGTATTACACTGTTTTAAATAACCTAAGTAACCCATAAAAATTTCTGTGTTTTTAATAACTGAAAATTAAATTCAGCAGTTGGCTTTATTTTCCCATTATCTACCCTCAGATTAAAACATTTGCTGGGAGATTCCACGGTAACCACTCAAATAACCAAACCAATATTTAATTTTTGCATGGATGGAAATACTAAATCTTTCCAACACTTGTTGGAGAGTAGAGATTAATAAAATGTTCATAAATCTTTTTCTGAAGCCTGCAGGTGAAGGTTTGGCTCAGCACCAAACAGTTTTCACTAATTACATCAGAAGGGAGGGAATATCATCCTCTGAAGCAGAGACCCAAGACATGCCCATGACTCAGAAAATCTGACCATTTCCCTGTTTGTGAAACAGCCCAATACAGGTTCCTTCACCACATGCTCCTTTCCTTCCTCTATGACTATAACCAAAATTAATAATATTTTAAAGATGAACAGTAACAAAACAGTATATTTACAGTTCCACATACAGAACTGTTCACAGTTAAAAAGTAAAAGAAACATTACTCGAATTGTATAAAATAAATATATAATATTATATAAAAATATAAAAAATATGCATAAAAACAAAATCAAAACAGCACTATTGGCTATATACCTCATGTTCTAGCTCTGCATGAACATCATCTTTCTGCTCCTTCTGTTCTTTTCTCATCTCTCTCATCTTCTTCAGTAGATAAGAAGGTTTCATGCACACCAGAAAATGATGCAGAAGAAACATCTACAGACATAAGCATTAACAAATTGGACTGATTTATTAAACAGAAAATTGAAAACTGAGTGCCACTACAATATTAGTTGTCCATTAAGACAAGAAGAGAAAAGGGATTTTTAATTTAAAAGGAAGCTTTCATGCTTTGAGTAATTTTTGACTATTCACATACTTCAGTGTTTGTACACTGCCTCAATAAAAGATCAAACCTATGAAAACAGTGTCTCCACATGAATACAAAAGGAAGACTCAAAGAAGTGTAGATCTCTTTCCAATGTCTAAAATTAATATTTAAATACATAAGCAAGCATTTAAAGGCTGCAGAACATGCAGATTACACACATGTACAAATATACTTTTAATACTAATCTAAACAGAAAATTATTAATTGGTCATTTGGCAAGGTTCTCAAAAACAGGCTTACAATATTAAAACATAAAACACAAGCAATACAATATATATGTTTTCTAAACTTCCAAATGATACAAACACATGTAAGCAGTACCTGCTTGTCACTGTCATCAGGTATTTCTACATGCTTTTTATGAAGAAATTTTGCAATTATCACTAGGCTAAGACGTCGTCTTACTTCCCTGAAAAACAATTAAAAATAATTATTTCTCATAGAAATTCTCAAATCCACAGTTTCAACAAAGTATGTAAGGCTATGCATAGCTTCCCTAGACATAAACCTGCTTGCAACTATTACACTGAATTTTCTGAATATAGGTGCTATATAAACCAGTAAGTAGGCTAGTAAAACAGAAGTACTCTTAATCTCATTGCAGCTCATCTTCTGCACGAGTAAACAGTGGTAGACACTTGTCTCCAAGCCAGAAGTTAATGACCCAACTAATTCTGCTTGCTCAGTTACATTCTAATTTATTAATTTCAAAGATACCAAACTCAGAATGATGTTTAGAAGCAGACATGAACCACCCAAAGAAAATTTATATTCTGGTCACTCAGATAAGAATTAAGAGTGATGGATGTCAGAACCTGAAGCTAAGGCTCTCTTTGCTACAGGGTACCAAGAATCCACAGCCCAGGAACTACGTAAGAGATTTAAGAACCCTTTTTCACAGCAGAGGTGATCAGGAAGCTATACATTCACACCAAGAATTGCACACACATCTGTAACATATGAGAAAACACAAATCTTTTTTTTTCCTTTAAAGTGCCACGTAGCAAATATTGCATTTTTCATTCTGTGAGCTTATACAAATAACCCAGCTGTTCATGATCCAGCAGATTTGTGCCATTGTGGCGGCATTACCGTCCCCGCGCGATCCAGCTGGGCACGAGCTGCACGAGCCACAGGAGGTTATGGTGGTTGCTGGAGAGTTCACTCACTGCCAGGCACAGCTCAGGCATCTTGAAAAGAACAAGACATCCTGAAACTGAAGAATGGCTCTTTGCTGTATTTGCAAAAGAGCACAGAGCTACCCCCTAGAAATACAGGCAGCATAAGTGATAAAAGGAACTGATCTAACAAGAGGTGACATATGTAAGAAAAAATTCTGCACTGCACCAGGAGGTGAGTCTGCTAAACACAATTTAAAGTAGGGTAGTTGAGATCTGAGTGTTTTTAATGACATCTTACCAGCATAGTGCAATAATTTCTTTATTCTTTCACACTGCCGTTTAAACATACAGCCATTTTAGCACACGTAACCCTGAGATAAACTAATTCTTGTAGAATGTCTGCAATGTCATGCCACAAAAACCCTCTCAGTATACCCACCCACATCCTAAATCTCCCAGAAACACAAAGCTTTGAATTTTTTACATTATTATATGTACTATTATTGAAAATTCTGTGTTATATTTTCAGCCAGTACTTTTCTGATATGTCAAAAACAGAAAAAAAAGAAAGAAAACTTCAAAACAGAAGTTGCAGTTTCACAAATCTAGTACAATAAATTTATGAAGTTACCTTTCTATCCCAGTCTTTTATACTCATCAGAAGCTTTACAAAAAGGCACTGAAAGTCTATCAGAAAGTGTTGTTTTAACTGTTTCTCCAAGCTTATTTTGAATAGCAATATAAGCAGCAGCCATATTTCTTGGTCAGTATATCCATCGTGAATTACTGATGTACAGAAAGCTAGAAACTTTAAAAGAAATACAAAGCATTAAGATCTGGAAATTTTTAGCTTATTTTGAAGCATGATGAGAACTTAAGTTTTCCACACTCACATGACAATGTACCTCAAATGATGTACTGTTCTGGCAACACTTGTGTACTAACATAACCCCATCACCCAGTAACAGCACCCTTTTTTTAATACCTGCTGGAGTCTCATTTTTTTTGAGCAATGGCAATATTCCCCAGGCACTACAGGAGCAGGAAAGATCGTTCTCTATGACACAAATAATCCTCCTTTAGTTGAAGGAAAGGCCAAAAGATTTTCTAAATACTCAATAATACTGAAAACTTAAATCACTGGATAATTTCTTCTATGTGAGGGAGCCAAGATGTTCTATAATGTGCCACAGCTGTAAAAGGGAGGCAGCAAAACTCTGCACTTGTGTCTGAAGCCAATGGAAGTCAAGAAACTGAAGTTTGCAAAATGCCTGCAATAAACTCTGCTGACTGTGAAGCTGAAGTCTCAGGATGACATCCACTCAAACACATGCTCAGGACTAGATTGCAAACCCTATCCTCCCTCCCTAAAGAAAACACACAAAAAAAGAAACCCAGCCCACAAAAACTTTGGAGTTTTCTTACCTTAATCACATTAATTAAATTGTTTTCAAGTAGACTGGGGAATGCTGGACTGGCAAAGGCTACATCTCCTCTTGGCTGCTGCTGACTCACTGTTTCTTGCATCTGACTTCTAATAGAAGAAACACAATCTGAGCAAAAAATGAGCAATTCAAAAGCCCCCAGAGGCTTACTGACATCAAACTGAAGAAAAAAAAAATACTGCATGTATCAAAATGCCTTCAAATAATAATAATCCTCAGTTACAGAGCATCTAACTCAACTTGTAGCCAATTACTTTGCCCAGCTATTTAGCCAATATTCCTGCAAACCTTTGTTAGGAAGATGCAGGACAAAGAACAATGCTCTGGTTTGCTGAATCCTTACCTAGAGGGCATTGTTTGAATTCCAGGGATATTTACTCTTATTAAGACCTAAGCCAAGAACTTATAGAGTTTGGGAAGTGAAATAAAGAAGAACCTTCTGATTCTACATTCTAAGCACAAGATTTGCTTTCACAGGACCTAGGCAAAAAATATCAAAAGGAAAACACTTACAAAATATCATGCTCATTGAAGGTGGGTTGAAGATGTTGCAATGGAAAGAGAGATCTGAACCCAATACCCATATTGACAAAAACAGCTGATATATCAGCTATTGAAGGAATCCATGGTTTAAACTGTTCATCACTGATGGAAGCTACAAATAAAAGACATGGAATGAATTAGTTTAAATTTAGTTCTTAGCATTAATTCCTTTTAATGGAAACAAATGAGCTTAGCTGTTTGCATCAATTCTACCAGCTCTCATCTCATAGGAGTCAGTACATTAAACAATAAGCTTATTTTCAGAACAAGGAGGGAGGGAAAAAAAAATCTAACAGCGTTTTACACTAGGGAAACATCTTGCTTACATAACAGGTCAATTACTTTCAGTTCCACCCATTTTCTGTCATAGTTCTCTTTCATCACAAACAGCAGAACAAGCAACAAGGCAATATTTTTGTCTAAGAGAACACTTAAATTACTGCCTGTGTAGGTAAAGGTAAGAGGATGTTATCATAGCAGGACTGGAAGAGAAGCTAAGTAAGATTGGAAACAGGCATCAGGCATGGTTTCTGGAACAGAAATGGTAAACAAGGAACTCCCAGCTTTAATTGTTTGAATGCTCATTCATTATCTTGAACTGTTCATTCAGAATCAGGCCTAATGCCAGCAAGGCACAAAATAAAGGATGCTGCATTCCCTCCCATATCAGCCCTGATTTCAAACAAGAATTAAAATATGGGGTACAATTTGGACAGGCCTGAGTAAATAGTTCAAGAGAACCACATTACTTTAACAATGTTAACTGGTAGCCTTAAATAAATGTCACTTTTGAGGGATCTGAATGAAGACATGGGGAATATACAAAGGAACTCGTAGTGGAGAAATATTTCAGTACAGACAAAGGAAGAAGACAAAACACAGAAGACATTAGCAGCACTGTGGGCTGAGGCAGATCCTTCAAAGTGTGTGCAGGTGTATGATTCACTTCACTTTTGTCATTTATCTGGAAAGTAAATCATGAAGTGCTACATATTGGGTATGACAATGTGAAAAACATCTTGTAGTCCTTAAGCTACAAATGTTTACAGAAGCCAAAGTAAAAGACAGAAAGGAGGGCAAACTCTTGAGCAGACTGAGCTTCTCTTCATGCCAATTCCATCTGTGAAATACCAGGAGTGAGTTTAAAAGGCTCTGTACTGGATGCACTGCTTTGGAGGTATGTGCCAGGACTGTGGTACAGGTTGAACACACTCAGTGAAGATCAGCCCCCAGCATTTCTGCATTACAGCAGTAAAAAAAGAGCCTAAATTCATGCCAAAACCAGCCAACAGAACTAGTGCTTTTTACTTCTTCACTACTACTTTTCTAAACTGAAGAGAGGAGAAGTGCTTTCACTCAGGTGGTCAGTTTTCCATCCATCAAATACTTACAGTTTTTTAGTGTTATCTCCATCAATCTGTCCAAGATCTTGGTGGAAACACAATGGTCAGAATGAATAGACATCATCTGTGAAGAGAGAAGAAGCTACATCAAAAACCAAGCTGCATGGACAGCCTCAGTTTTCTTTTAATTAGAAAAAAAACCCACATCAAACCAGAACAAAACCAAACAAAACACAAACTTCCCAGCAGAGTAAAATGAGTAACAGATTAAAAAAACAAACAAAACAACCCAACCCCAAAGCTTCTAAAGCAAGATACACCAATGAGAACAGAATACTGTGAATATTGATTATTTCAAGCAATGCAAAGATTATATAAATACTTTAAAATTAATTCTTTACAATATCAGAATGCTGTAATCCCATGTTGGTTTATAAAAAGTCCTGAGGGTAAAGAGAATAGAAAGTATCACATACCCCCTTGGAAGCCCTTTGC
The DNA here is from genome assembly GCA_013398075.1 of Notiomystis cincta. Taxonomy (NCBI): domain Eukaryota; kingdom Metazoa; phylum Chordata; class Aves; order Passeriformes; family Notiomystidae; genus Notiomystis; species Notiomystis cincta. The sequence goes on from VZRX01021225.1 coordinate 52,010, forward strand.
ATCTGTGATCAAATTGAGCTCCCTGAGCAGGAGTGGAGGCAACAGAGTTAACTACACCCTTTTCCAGTCACAGACAAGTTGGACATATGCAATACTAAAACCAAACAATGAATCTTAGTTTTTCACATAACTCTTAACTACAAAAACATGACTATGAAGTACAGTTCAGGTTTCGTGGAGCACTTCACTGGCCCAACAAAACCTTCTTTTTCTCCCCCAGGTGCTGGAGAGTTTCCTGCTCTGTGAGTGATCTCAGTTGGCTCACACTTTTTCTTTATTAGAGGAACACCAGAGCTCGCAGAAAGGGGGAAGGCAATTTTTTTATTAGCTGGAGGGAAGGACAGGGAAGAGCAAAATGTTTTGCTTTTGGCAAATGTAGAAAGCCAGTCAACAGACTGAAGCTGCAATTTCCCAGGTGGTTCAGATTTCTTTTTTATTTCAGGTGCAGTTAGAATGTGGCAGTTAATAACAGAATGGAGACTGGAGGAGGACATTTTTGTGAGTAACAGCACTGTGTAAATTCCTGGTGATTCAGACACTGACACAGACATCTTGAAAGGAGAGAGTCACCACACTTCCTTTGAGAATGACTGCAGGCTTCTTCCTGAGCCATAAGGTAGCTTTTCCAAATGAAAATTATGTGATAATGCTGGTATCACTGATGATTTAGAAAATTATATATGTAGAAAATGATACTTTTGTACTTTTGCATACTGCAGCATGTATTGTTTTTCTAAGAGTGGAAGGAAATAAGATTAGCATTTGCTCATGATTTGGCCCACAGTTCCTCTCATCTACTGTGTCCTTTTTCAGTGCAATAGCATATATGAACATGGACAGGAAATGCAGCTTTGCATTCACTCAGAGTGTGGAGAAAAGGCTCTCTCTATTGTTTTACCCCTAGTGACAATCAAAGTATTTCAGACTGGAGAACAAAGCAGAACCCGGGGGGAAAAATAATATCTGATTTAAAAGTTTTTAATGGAACAGATTCACAAACTTCTTCAACAGGCTTTCAAGAAAAGTATTATACATGCACAGAGTTATTATAACAGCATGAATAGCACAGACTCACCTGGAAAAGCCACTTTAGAATTGGTATGGAACACAATATACGATGGTAAGCAGAACTTAGCACACCATTAACAACTAAAAAAAGCTGCTGTGTTACACTACAACTGTAAGAGAAAAATGGGGGCAAGGAAAGAGAATAAAAATCAATCAGTGGTTTCATCCTCACTTTCACAAAAACATAAGAACTTCCTCACCCCTCAGATCATCATCAACAGCAAAGACAGATCTGAATATGCAAAACAGATGTTATTCTCATGCTATTGCTTATATAAAATGACGTAGTAATCAAACCTTGATTTTTAATAGCAATCATTTACAAATGTCATTCAGAACAACTGTCTTTCTCTCTAGAAAGCCATACTATACAGTCTGAAAACATCTGTATTATTAGGGAATAATAGTTTCAAACATTGATTTTCACTGTTGTACTATGAACCACTATGCCTGACTACACAGACAGCCTGCTATGCTCAATGAGACTATTAAATAAGATTTTTAACTGTCCAATGACCTTTACCAATCCTTTCAGAATAAGAGAGAAAAAACATTGTTTTCAAAATTTTTAAAAGACCCATTTAAATAAAGGGGCTGGAGGCAAATGAATGCAATTAAAATCCCACAGCCTAATCTCACTGCAAATTTGTGGGGTGCAAACAGCAGCTGTTGGAAGAACAGAAAGTGTGCCATTGCTATTACTGAATTATTGTAGCTTTAGTCACTGGGATGAGCTCAGTTGGTCAGAGCAGGGTGCTGGTAACACCAACTTCATGGGCTCAAATCCCATATGGACCATTCACTTAAGAGTTGGACTTGGTGATCCTTGTGGGTCCCTTCCAACTCAGGATATTCTATGATTCTTCTTTAGAAAGTTAGGGATGTCATAAAGAGCTGAATTAAAGATATCCAGTTTCCCCCACACCCTTCTTTAGTCTCCTCTGTTCTCTCTATCCACTAAATCAGGTACCTCTGTAGAGAGATCTGTGTCCTAACTCCTACAAACACCCTCTGCCTGCCTGACTGGTAAGACCTCCATGTGCCAACTGGGCAGCCAGTTCATGCCAGCTCTGCCAACAGGGCAGAATGCATAAGCAATTAAATCATAATTGCCTTCTGCAAGAGATGATTAGTTTAATTCTCATTCCTCCAGTCACTGATTTACAAGATGCTTTTGAAGCTCATATCCTTGTGATCTCCAAAACATATTAATAGAAAGGCCTGAAGCCAAAGGAGTGTATCACAAACATCACTTCCTCAAGAGATGAAAAGTCACTCTCTCCTCCTCCTCACACCCACAACTGCACATACACAAATATAAAAAAATCCTTTAAGAACAACTGAATTCTCTCAGTTCCTCTGATGCACGTTTGGAATAAAATACCAAATGAAATGACCAGAAATTTTCAGGATTTACACTTGTGGCATTAGGCAAGAATTTGTCCAGCTATTTGTAGCCTGACAGCCTCGTAAATATAAAGCAGAAATGCTCTGTGGGTTACAGAGCAGTTGTTTATGTACACACAGACACGCTGGTGGCTCAGTGACTGAATCTAACAGATATCAGAGATCCTGACCCTCTGCAGTCCTCATCAGATGGAGCCTCGAGTGCCAGGCCCATCCAGGAAGGAAGCAGAAGTCTCTCAGCAGACATAATGTAACACTAGAAGGACACAAATAGGTAACCACAAAGGTCTTTCAGTCTGTGGATAGCCAAGCTTGTGTTCATTGTAACGTTTCACTTCTGCATTTGTCTTCCACAACCTGGTAAGGTAATCAAAGATAGCCCAGTGTGGCAGAAATATGGAAGTGGCCAGAACAGCTGTTTTTCTTCATGTCTCATTTAAGAGGTTTTTCAAGAGTTCCAGAGGAGGAAAGAAAAGCTTCAAATTACAATTTTCTGTTCCGTAAAGCTAACTCGGAAAGGAAAATTCCAGGGAGAGGGAGTCAGTCTTGCCTATTTACTTAAACAGAGCTCATTTGCATGCAAAGATCAAACAGTACCTTAAAACTGCTAAAAATAAAATGAAAATTGTACAAGTAAATACAATAAAGTGAAGAACATATTCTTACTTAAGAAGCAGATATTCTATACGATTTTGAGGGATGAAGTGAAAATTCCTCAAGTCAAGGTTATGCTGAGTGAAGATTTTCCCAGCAGCTGATAAATCAAATATATCTTCTCCAGGGTGTTTGTCAGGTATGACATAAGTTACTACTGAAAATCTCTTTATAAATGCCCTGTAAAATTCAAAATTGCTTTTATCAATTCAAATACTGAGAAGCTGTTTGCTGCTTGAGAAATGTTTGCAGGTGATGAACACATCACATCTATGTGAAAGCTGAATTGTTAGAATACAGTTGCACCCAAGGAAATCCACCCAAGCCCAAAAGATTTAAAAATGGTTCTCAATAAATATATTAACAATTGGTGAAAACAGAGAGAGGTTAGGGAAGAAAAAAAAAAGGCTAGAAAAGCTAAGATCAAGATTTAATTGGTTATGGAGTTGCAAGGACCTGTGTTCTTCTGAGAGATCATCTCCACTGGCATTGTCCTCATTTTCTCCATCTGAAGCATTGTCCTCTCTTTCTATGTCTTCCTGTAACAGTTTCTCTATTTCCTCTAACCTGAAATACCAGCAGCAGCAGAGCATATCATCACCATTTAATATTTACAACAAAGTCAACAAAACCCAAGCCCTGAATGTGAACCCTGGAGTCAGGAGCCAGTTACATACAACAAAACCCTGTGAGATGTTGCATCTGTGTAAAACCCAAGCATCTTGCTATTCCAAGACACAAATGAATGTTTCCCAAAACCTAATGAATTTCCAACAGCACAATCAATCACTGGTTTGTCAGACACAAATACTCAACCAACTTCTGTTAAAGATTTTGTAGTTGTGCAATCTTGTGGCAGAATGTTTACTTTTTTCTAAGTACCAAACAAGTATTTTATTTTTTAAACACTATTAGTTACAGGAGTATCTGCTGCTCCATGGGCAGTCAGCCCATAGTTACCAGGGTCAGATTCTTTAATCAAAACAGTTAATCACATCAGCAGTTAAACACATATACCCATCACCCCCATTTGCCATTAACACATAAACCACATTTCACTTCCTACCCAAAAGATCCCTTGTAAGAATACTCATTAGTTCTGTTCACTGACCTGTGTAACTACTCAGACACCAGCAGCCTGCACAACTTTGGAAACCAAAACTGAGCTACAAATGCCTTTGAAAAAACTAGTAGAGTCAGTCTACATAAATATTTCTATTTCATGCCTGACCAGCAGCTGCTAGCTGGCTCAGTGACCTAAAACGAAGGCATCAGTAAATTTAGCCTGGCTCTTCAGGGGTAAACAGATGTATCACAAATCATTTCTTGTTGCTTGGAAGGAGCCTGTCATTCAGCTTTTACCATTTAAGCAACACTTGTAAGTCCTGTCAGTTCAGTTGTATATTGGTGGCATCAGCAGGCAAAGCTTAGCTTGCTGCTAATCAAACTCCATCAGTTCTGGGGAGACAAGGCAAATCCAAGCTTCTACAACACCATCCCACATTCTTCAAACCAGCTTTAGGAAACAAACCTTCTAGATTCTTCCTTCTCCTTCAAGAGATGGTCTAAGCTGTTCACATATGACACCTTGCTTATGATAGGAGTCTTAGAAAGCTGTAAATGAAATAGTAAGACATTTAAAAAATACCATAAGACATCATTTAATTACTAGACAATAAACATAATCAAAATAGAAATCTCTTCCAATTTTAATGATATTTTATATGCAGATATAAACCTAAAGAAGACCCTGCACCACAGGATGATTAACAGCTTAGGTTTCTCAGTCTCTTGACAGTTTTACATAATGGTCAAATCTCTCTCAATGACTAATTTAGAAATAACTGCTTCAAAATGGATCTGAACAGTGAAGCAAGTCTCTGCATGCCTGGGGCTGTCCTCCAGCAAGCCTTCAAAAAGAGCATTACCATCACAACTTCACTATTACCATCATCCACTGAGACCCCAGGAATCCCACTTCTTGTGCATGAGACAAGAAACTCCAAAAATTACTCAGCACCTCTTTTTACTTTCAGAGTCCCCAGAGGGCAATATTCCACTACTTGCTAAATCATCTCTAAATTAATCCAACAAAACAAAACTTCCAATCAAAATCCCAATACAAAACCAAATTAAGGAGCTAATAAACAGAATTAAAAAAAAAAAAACCCACAAAAAAACCCACACAAAGTTTTAACAAATTTTGCTAGTGGTTTGTTTTTCAGTAGCCAGTCTTTTATTCAGCTTATAGCAGACAACAGATTGGAAATCTTTTATGGCCATGATTCCCTTCTTTGGACAGCTCTTCTGACACCATCCTGGTATTCAGTCACCTTGTAAATGTAACAAGCAGCATGTCTGTGTTGGAAATCTTGCAGGAAAGCTGAGAACTTTTTAGCTTATTTTATATTTGGTTAATATGTGTCAAGTAACTGTTGAGCAGCTGAGGAATCAAAACTTTATTCCAATGTACACATATGCCCTTTCTTACAAGAGAAGAATGTTGGTATATGCAAAAAGCATCATCATGGAAATGTTGGGACAGTTCTTAACTGTTTTGTCTTACTTGGCCATTAATTATACCAGCAGGCCAGGCCAAGTGTTGTGGTCACACACATCCTACAAGCATTTGATGTAGGCTGCATGTGTTTATCAGGCTTAACCATTAATCAGGTAGTCACGTTGGCTGAGATTGTGAAATCCATATGAAACCACACAAGTATGATCTATAACACTCTTAATTACAGAACCTTAAGAGCAGATTAAACAATTACAGCTGCTCAACATCTGACCATGGAGACAGTAACTCAGTCAACAAATAAACCCTATCAGAGATTGAAAACCATAAGGAGAGGGGGAAGAAGAAGAAAGAATTTATAAGGTATTCTGCTGTTTGTTTTCCACTCTAGAAACTAGAGATGGGCTGACCCCAGCCAGCAGCTAAGCACCACATAGCTTGGTCATTTCCCCAGCCAGTGGTGCAGGGCAGTGAAAAGAAAAGCAAGAAAAGCAAAGACAAGAGGATTCATGGGTTAAGATAACAGCAGTTTAATAAGGGAAAAGGGATAAGCAATAAAAGAAAAAGCAATTCAAAGGCAGTCACTCAGCACCTCTCACAAATGAAGGATGCCCAGCTACCCTCTGAGCAATGGCAAATGCCAGACCAACTCCAACTTGGTCCTGATTGCTGAGCATCACATTATGTGGCATGGAACATTTTCCTTTGGTCATCTGGGGGCTGCTCTCCAGGCTCTGTTCCCTCCCAGCTTTTTGTCTGCTCTAAGGGGGCAGCATGGGAAGAAGACAAAGCCTTGATGCTGTGCAAGTACTGCTCCACAATAGGCAGAAGACTGCTCTATTATCAACACTGGTTTTGCTTGAAATGCACAGCATCATATAGCTGTTATAAAGAAAATTAATTCCAACCCAGCCAGGCTCAGTACAAAAATCTCTTTGTTTAAATACAGCCATTTCCAACCTGTACCAATTGTCAGGAATGCCACGCTAAGACCTACTGCAGGACCTTCCCTATTAAACATTACTTTACAATAAAACTTCAAAATCACTACCTATTTGACAAGCTCTTCTTGAACAAATGAGCTAGTTTTTAAAAACACAGACCAATTCATCACCATAACATCCTGTACCACAGGGATTCAAAGGCGTCATCTACCCCTTGTGATCAGAATTCATTCAGCTTTTTGAAATCCTAAAATACTTCCAATTTCCATGAAATACAGCCTCAAAGAAAACACCACACTTACTCATATGCAGATCTCTGACAATCACAGACTGTGTCAAGGATTTATGACTGGAGTCTAGCACACAGATCTCTGAATGTCTACATCAATTTCCTCCAGTTAACTTCGGCTCATAAAAATCTTACCTGACTAGGAAAACAAAAACATTAGACTGCACACATCTTCTAAACATAATCTCCTAACTTTAGGGGAGGGGAAAAGCAAAAACAGAACTCCTAAAAACCACCAGAAGGCATACAACTAAATCAATGTGGCTGCACAAACCATCTTTCAGCTATTCCCAGGACAAGCACAGTAACAAGCACATCCCTGCTCCAACTACATTGTAACTGTACAGCAGCACAGGACCCTTAAGCCAAGTAAGCAGTTTTGCAGGAAAATAATTCTGAATTATTATGCATTATGAATAAAGGAGAAAATAATATAAAAATACAACATAACAAAGCTGATTATCTGCTATCTCATTACACTCTGGTGTAGCTTTAATGGGCATAATGAGAATCAGCAAGAGGTGGCTGAGTGTTGGTGCAGAATACATTTTTGACTAAAATTAAGGTAAAGCAACTATTACCAATCAGTCACACACATCCTGACTGCTGTCAGCAAGAGTTCTACTGGCACCACTTAGACAAAAACTTGACTGAGTCTACAAGGTTTACTCAATTTTTGTGGAAGACACAGACAGTCATGGTTTGTGACCCACATGGTAGTGGAACAGGTACTAGAAGACTACTGGACATCTCAGCTGCTGGAGCAACTTGTTATTTGTTTATAAAGCTGAGCTAATAGCAGAAATTAGTCCTCTAGAACACCTGAACAAGCTGCTGTCTGTATGTGCCAGATGGAACAGATGAGGTTGGAGGCAATTTGATTTTTGAGGACGAGAAGTTGTCATTCACCTGGGCCTCTGTGTTTTGGTCATATAAACCTACTATATAAAATTTCATTCTCCTAAATTTAAAATATGGGGTAATAACTTAGGACCCACTGGGCCTTGCATTGTGCTAAAATCTGTATTATTCTTCTTGCAAATAACATCCATAAAAGAATACTTGAAAGAATATGCTTTTTTGGGTTTTAGCCAACTTACATGAAGCTTCAGTAATGGAGTTACAGTCTCATGAGAAAAATTATCAAAAGAGTCTTCCAGGGTTCTTGCCTGTGGCTTGACATTTGAACTGATCATTTTTTGCAGTGGCATTAATACTTCTTCTTCTTCTTCTTCTTCTTCATCATCATCTAGACTGGATTCTAAAACATCATCTTCACTCTCAGAGCTGCTTTGCCATTTTCTGTTCAGCTTGGACTTGTCTGTAAAGTTCCTTTTAGCTTCTAGTTCTCCTGAGGTTTGTGAAGACTCATGGCTGCTGTCCATGGAAGATTCTTTCAAAGGCAATGAAGGGGGAACACTTTTACAGGTCTCTGGGGACAGTCCAAGTTTCCCAGAGATTTCCATTCTACAAGAATCAGGAGCATTTTCAGAAATCTCCTGGTTTGTATTCGAAAAACTGTTGCTGGGTTGAATACTGTATCCTCTATTTCGTTCCTGTCTTTCTGGTCTTTTATCTTGCTCTTTCTTACCATCCAATACCTGAGATAAGCCAGCAACCTGGAGAGGGGATTTCATGCCTTTTGTTTGTGTTAAGTGGTAGGGAGAAGGCAACACAGTACTTCTTTCCTGAGAAAAAGGAAGGGACTTTTCCAAGAAAAAGCATGAGTTAGCCAGCTGCAGTTGATTCTCTTTGGTATCCACAACAGAAATGTGGTTATTTTTAGCAGGACTGTGTGCAGAATATGAAGATGACAAACCTACAGTGGAGTAATTATTTTTCTCCTTTTCATTGCTTGAGTTGAGGAATTCCTCTGAAAGAGTCAAATCATGTCTAGACAGGGCAGCAGGCTCTTTGAGTTGCAGAACATCATCATGAGGAGACTTTAAAAAGATATTTTTTACAAAGTCACACCTCCTATTTTTGCATTTTGAAGATGATATACTAAAAGCAGGGTCATTCACTTCAGATGGATCTGAAGTATCTACATCCACACTCATGGCAGTGTGTTTCCTTTTCCCAGGAGAGTCTCTTGGTTTGGACAGCCCAAAGGACACCTTAAGGAAGTGTGAAGGAACAGCTGGGCTCTTTGGTGCACCAGAGGCCATCTCAGATGATGTCCTAAATGCATGTGGAGAAGGTGCCTCATGGTCTGAGACCTGTGTTAGCCTTGGTTGAGATGGGTCATCTGTGAAGTGTTGCAGAAAAAAACCAACACTATTATCATGTTAAAAAAATCAAAATACTAACAATAATAATGGTAAAAATAGTAGTAATAATAATAGTAATAATTCTTTTAAAATCAAACACGTAACAGCTTTCTATTTAAAAGACCAACATCTGGTTTTAAGTCAACTAGGACTAGAGCAGCAAAGAGTCTGATGGGTTTCCACAGCCACAGACCCCCTGTTGCTTGTTTTTATTTCTTAAGGTTTATCTTCCTACTGACCTACCTCAAGCTTCTACTCATATAAGCCTTTTAGATTCCATTCTACCACTCATAGAACAAAATTATGTAGCTAAAAAGGAAGAAAAGCAACAAAAATACTGGCTAAACTTTAGTGGTTGGTTCAACAAGAATATTCTTTCAGGATTACGCTGAAAGGCAAAATTTATTAACCACCACAGAAAATGTGGGTTATCCAAAGTGCAAGAGGAGCCATAAAAATAATCTGGGATCAAGGTTTTAAGACAATGAAATATCACAAATTCTACTTATGTTACAATCAATGTGCTTTACACTAAAATCCCAAATTACTTTTAAAACTCTTCAAACTTGCCATATATTAGAAATAACATTGACTATATAGCAGTAATTATTGTTTAAGTAAAAGAAAACAGAAAACATAATTTCAAAGGAAAAAAGGCATTAAAAAGAGACATAAAGTGATGAATCTGATTGTTTAATTAATTCTGTATTAATAGCAATGCTTATACCTGAGGCAATCTCCCTTGAACCGAAAGACATTATTTTTCTTATAGGACATCCATTTCCCTAAAAATAAAGACAGAGGGAGGAAAAAAAAAAGTTAATTGTATACTTTTTAAAATCAGTGTGGAATCCAGCACAGACTTAGTTCCACACACCCCCAGAAATATGTTAATAGACTTCATTTCAAGACAAATTTAAAGCAGCAGTGAAGGTCTCAAAAAAAGAACTCTCCAGAACCCAAATTGTGTATTTTTTCTTCAGATTAAAACTGAGACAGATCTGTAATGAAACACTACATTTTTAATGGAACCACTCCCTTCTCTATCTAAATACTGTGGCTTAAATGCATAAATCTGAACTGCATAAATCTTAACTGCAACTTCTAAATAGCAGAAATTTGCCAGTCTGCTCCCTCAGCTACATTGTAAGAAAACACAAGATAAGGCATTTAAGATAAAGACATCTTTTTCTACAAAATACGGCTTCAAGTTATAATTTCTATTGCATTTCCATGCTTGCATCTAGCCCAGAATATCTCCCCTGCTTTTGAAACAGGATTTTTCACTAATTGTAAAATGATTAAGAACCAGCTTACCCAACCATGACCTAAAACTCACAAAGGAATAGCAAAAGAACAAACTTCTGTTACATTTGAAAAAGGCAGCACTAAGAATCTGATCCTACAGGGTAAAATTTTAAAAATTTAAAAAATCATGTGCAGAATGGGTCAGTGATTTCTACTTTTAATAACTCTTTTAAAAACACCTGCAAAACGTTTGTTGCTTGGAATGGCTTTACAGGATGTAGCTTAGATTATTTCAATTTCTGCTTCCATTCCCTTTCTCTGCAGAGCTTCCAGTGACAACCTACATACAGAATCAGTAGGAGAACAGGGCAGGGGGGAAATGTGACTTGAGCACAGAGATGTGGTGCTCACAGTGCCATTACTTCCAGCCCAGGCTTTTCAAGTATCAGCTTCTGGTGGTGAAACCCATTTGTCAGAGTCTGAGCTGGAGTCAGTGAAATCCACACAGTCATTTTTCTCTTCCCAACTATTTCCATAAGACAATGGTGCTCTCCTTACATCCCGACACTTCTCATTTCTTCCCTGTTCTGGCTTGGCGGTTTCAAAATCCTTTTTGGTCAAAGAACACATGTGAGACCCTGTGGTAATGAGGAGTTTCTGCATCACAACTTCTGGGTACAACGAACCCAGGGCCCTGCACACTCAGCCATTCTCTGACATGTTTACACTGTCCTTCTCCTCAATTCCTTTCCAAAAGGCACCTACCACAGGACTTAGTTGGTGTTTGGTCTGGCATCTTTTTCTTCTGACCTTCTTTGGAGAAGACAGACTCCTTTCAAAACCTTCAGTGCGTAAAACTGACAGTCCCATTGCTTCATCTTTTACATTTCCTTTGTCTGGTGAGGACAGCACAGTTCTGTCTTTATGGCCATGGTCTAAGAAAAGAAAAGAAAAAACCAATTATTCACAAAAGCTATATTGGAAGAAAAAAACCACACCAAAACAACAAACTTTATTATACTGTATTACTTGATGTTTTCTCTCTCTCTTGCATGTAATTTGAAATTAATTAACTTAATCATCCAGTTTTGCTACTGCCATGCAAAGAATCACATGACCTATGATGCAGCTTCAGTTGTTATAAACAATCTGGCTTAAGCATGAGACATAATTTGAAATAATAAATACATCACTATTTAAAGAAATTAATTTAAACAGGAAATTGATATTTTCAGTTACATTATTAGAAAAACATTTAAATGTGCTCATTTTGCCATTTTTGGTAAGCTATATTCATTATGTTGCTGCTTCAATATGGAATGAGATTGAACTACCATTCTGCACACTTACATAATTAAAATCCAAATTAATATCTTCCACTTTAAAAAAAACAAACCATATTTACCTTGGTTTAAAACTGGTTTGAAGAACTCCGTAATCATCTGGTTTCTGAGGAGAAAACATAACTTTATCTTTTTAAAAGAACAATACCTAAATGCCCATTCAGTAAATGTTATATAATTAAAATGCTGTAAATTATTTCTACAGATTTTCTTTAATGCCAGCAGCTCTTATTTCTGATAAATCAGAGAAAGCATCATCATCCTCTTCACCTTCTAGCCTTCACTGTTCTTGGCTAATGAAATTAACCTGTCTGTTTCCTCACTCAAACTCTTTTCTTTATGATCCTGGTAAATCTGAATCACCCGTCCACCTCAAACTAAATTCTCCTGGATGGGACTGGCCTCACCTGCATCCAGCATTCTGGGTGAGACCTCACCAGTAAATTATGTGATAACATGATGAAATTTAACAATGTCCACTATCACTCTGAGCTGCTAACTCAAGTTAGCATCTCACCCAGCTTCCAGCAGAAACAGCAGCCTACAACCACCTGCAAGATATTAATTAGCTTTAAATCAGAGGTCTTTTCTCTGGCAAGAACAACTGGGACATGAGAACACCAAGGCACTCTCCATTGAGGAATATTGCTTCTGAAAATGGGCAGACTGGCTGAACAGTGTGCAATTTGAACAGTAAAATACATCAGAATGGGTGAACTTGGTATCTTCATCTTCTTCCACAGAGTTTGCTGATGACCTTAAAGGCTTCACTGAGTGCCTGTGTAGGAAGTGTCTGGAAGCTCAAACAAAGTATTGATGTGAGAACAATTGTTCACGTTGTTGCAAGAACAGCAGAGGTTGGCTCCACCTTTTGTTGTCTTTCTGTACCTTCCAAGATGAAGTTACACTGTTACTGCCTGAGCAACAGTGACAACCAAGGCAAAACCTACTTGCTCCAGAATCTAAGCTAACACATTCAAGTATCCATACATGACTGTCCCCCCCCACACTCAGTAACCATTTTTGAAGTTTAGGCCAGAAGAACCCACTGCTCACTTGTACAAAATTAATTTGGATTTAATTTTTAATCTTTCTTTAAGCTTGCAAGCATCACTTTTGCATTTTCTGACACAACTTTTGCATTTTTAGCACCTACAGAAATACAAAAAGCTGTTTATAATGCACTGATAGTTCTTAAATCAGGATACTGGGATACATATTTGAAGATACTGTAATTCAGTGAAAAGCCACTTGTAATCAGAATCTGTGAGTGCACAAAACTGGATGTGGTTTATCAAAGAAAGTGAAGAAACTACTTGTCAAAGACTGGCTGCCTCCACCCTGTCCCAGCTCAGTTTGACATGGGCTAAAATATGTGTGTTCTTCTCACATGCTACAGCAACAGTTAAGGAAATTTCTGACACCAGGCTCTCAGCTCCATCAGACAGGTTTACTGGCACAAATCAATTACCTGGTATCTCAAGCTGATGCCTCAAAAAAGGGACCACAAACAGAAATCCCTGGGCAATTACACCCTTAAAATCCCAACTCCCCTGCAGTGCAGACCAATAGCGATTTTAGGGCCTGGGGTCTTGTCAGTCTTCATCAGTTCACTGGTTTGCTACCCAGTGGTGCTCTGTGGTTGTATTCACACCAAAAATAGGTTGTTCCAGGGGGGATTTCAGTTGGTTCTGCTGTCCATGTTGTAATATGGTTTTTACTGTTCATGTACCACAATTTATGGGCTGTCCACTCCAGCTATTAATTTTTAAGTCATATTTAAGCCACTAACATTGTCTAGTTTAACTACTGCTAATGTTCAGGTTGTTAGTCCCAGGTTTTGCTATAATCCATCATCAATTTACTCAACAGAGCCTTGCAGCTCAAGTAAAGTTCAGCTTGTGGCCTAACACCTCTTGCTATTTGTATCACTCAGCTACCTTCAAACATGAGACAAATTTCAGCACACAGGAGCCCCATATTTCAGTTCAGCAGAAGAACCAAAGATTAAAAGGCAGGTTTATTCACTGTTACTGCTGCTGCCCGATTTGTTTTTCTGCCCTAAACCTGCTCACACTCCTCAGTGGCCTCACCTGCACACAGCAAAGCCCTCTCCACCTCGCATTCCTCAGGACACACCCGATGCTTGCTTGGATTGCCCTCAAGCTGCGAAATCACCGCAGCTTTCCACACTGCATATCCTTCCAAACCCTTTCTACTTCCCTAACTAAGCCACTGTACCTCCTTCTTCCCCTTTAAAGCCCCATCTGCACACGGAGCACTGCTGGCAGGCCACATCTCATCTCTTGTTAGCACCCAGATTCCTCTCTGCACCTCAGCCTTGAGGACAAGCTGTGAGGGACAGAAATGTTAAAGGTCACTGACTCGAACAGCAATGCTGAGGCCCAGGTTTGCACCCCCACAACTGAAGGGGAGAAGGAGAGGGGTTTGTGAGTGGTGAAACACAAGAGAGGAGTTTTGTGAGTGGTGGTGAAACCTCTGATCTGCCTAAGTCAGGAGAGGGAGGGGGTACTACACCCACCACCAGGGATGACCACAGCAGAACAGCCTGGGGGTTCAGCCACATAAGGGACAAGGCTGATAAAGCACAGATCCTTCCGAGGTGGGAAAACGCTTTTTATCACGCCAATGTCCTCCCTTACACAACTGGCTCAGGTGTGAAACAACATCCCCACCCAGGGGGAGGTATTGGGATATTCACACCTAGGCCTGAAGGTATTTATCCCTTCTGATAAGGCATAACCTGAGAAAACATGACCTGAGAAACACCGGTCTAAGATGAGGTCATAAACCATCAAAGACCCCCGAAGTGCCCCCAGACCCATTTCTGGGGCCTTGCAAGAGACAGCATTAAACTCACCCTCTCCAAGGGTGGTACCCGAACATCTATTAACCCCTAAACTCTGTGTTTTGGGGGCTTCCCCATCCCTGACTGATCAACACTGCAAGCATCGCTCTGACAATCAAGTCTCATCACTGGATCCCTGGTGGTGATATCATTCTGCAATCTACTCTTATCCTTGCTTTTTCTTTCTTTCCCTTACATATTTTCTTAGGTGGAATTTTCATACTTTTATACTGTCATATTACTAGAGATAAAAATGGCTATACACCTCAGTTCCATTGCAAACACATTATTCTAAAACAAACCCTATGTGTAGGTATATATAAATAAGCACCTGGTATTCAGTGTTCTTTCTCTCTAATCCACCCCAAGGGACCAATTAACCAGAAGTTCAGTTACTCTGGCCTTCGGGGGCAGCTTGTAACAAAACCAAAACCAAGGCCTTCTGCCATTCCTGTCTTTGTTTCCACAGCCACTGAGTCCAAAGGACTGCTTATGTCCTTCCCATGTTGTCCTATCTTTTTGCTATTTTTTAGTCTGAATCCAAGAGCTTTGTAATAAAATCTCTGTTCATTCCACAATTATACAAAGCTTTGTACAAAATAGCAGGAAATGAAGGCACTTCCCTTTTCCCTCAAGTTTAATTTGAATGAAGAGATGGTGAGTGATTTTTCTTAGACTACTTGTTTGAAAGTGCTTATCCACCAGTATTGTCTCCTTTGCATTTGTAACTCTGCTTTTTGGAGTGCAAGGGCTAGGAACTGTCCAGCCAAGGTTCTGTATTGTGTCTCAGGCAAGGAAGGGTACCAGAAACTTCAGACAAAAGCCAAGGGTGGGGAAAAGAAAAAAGAGAAAAAATGTAACATAGTACAAGGAAGAAAGTGAAAAAGACCTGGGCTGTCCAACCTTTTTTTCACATACATGTGGAAGTACAAAGAGAACATGTGATTTTCTGTGTGAATGGGGCCACAACTGTTCACAAACCATTCACAGGAGAATCTCCACCTTTCAGTAGGAGATTACTGTGTTTCACTCTTTTGCTAACATGAAAACCACAGCTGTTTAATGTATCTTTCTCAGCAACTATACAGCTCTGGTTAACACTTTTCAGCAGTATCTGTAAAGTCAACAAGACCTTTTATCCCAAATAAAAATTATCACACCATTTTTTGTGAAATCTCAGCTCGACTGAGACACCAGGAAGAGCACTGAAAATCCAAAAGAAAATACAAAACCCATAAATACATGATCTCACCCGACAAAAGAAAAAAGCTACACAGCCAGGAGACGAACCCTTCCAGGTCTTTCAAAACTATGGACACTGCCTGCATGGAAAAGGGGAGGAGGAAATACTTGCACTTGTCTTATAAAACAGCCCCTGAGCATTTGGTACAAGCAGTTGGTGTTTACAGTCATATTCGTGGTTACCTCCGGCTGGATAAAAACTATCCTTTTAAAAAGGATAGTACTGGCAACACTAGCAACAGCTCCAAGATAGCAAATTCACATAATGTAGTGAATTTAGCTACAAAAAGCTACTGTATCTTTGATGAAATAGAGCATCTTGAAAAGCACTGTAGAAAGAACAACAACAACAAATAACACAACAAAACTAGTCAAAACAGGAACTCACACAGAAATACTCAGTCTTTCAGACAACTGCAACGAAACCGAAACGGCACGGTTTCACTTCGCTTTCTTGGGCAAAAAGTAAGATTGAAAAAGTGAACTTTTACCCTGTCCCCTTCATTTAAATGACAGCGCTCTCAAAACGGAGGATATGAACAAACAAACGCTGTTACTAATAGCAAAAGAGAATGATGACCTGTCTCATTCTTCAGGAAGCACCTCGGCAGCCTCTAAAACCCCTCAGGTCTTTGGCAGAATTTGGCTTTCCAGTGAGCAGGAGTTCGCCAAGCCCGCAGACGCGGCCAGTGGCCGCCGCGGCTGCCAGCGGGCAGCGGCCGCAGCACCGTTAGCGGCGCAGGGCGGCCCGAGCAGCTCCGGGGCCGAACCGACAGCCGAGCCCTCGGTTGGGGCCGAGCCGCC
>VZRX01021225.1:69621-134162 GCA_013398075.1 Notiomystis cincta
TTTGTATTGGGATTTTGTTGGAGGTTTTGTTTAGCACTTTGCCTCAGAGTGGAGATGACCAAAGCCATTGTTTTCCTGATGCTTTTCGCAGATTCAGAAACACCAGGAGGCACTTAACTCAAACGAACCTCACACCCTGCCTTAGGCGAGCCTAGGGAAGGGCTGCAAAGCAGAGCTAACAGTAACACAGAAGTGGAAGCACAGGACAAAACAGGAAAGGTAAAGTTTCATGCCCACTGTCAGCCAGGAATTCCAGAAATGTTTTTATAGCACATTGAAGGAGCAGATGAAACTGAAGTCCTACAAACATTTTATCTTTCAAGTTTAACACATTAACCATGGAAAATTGCAATAGACCTAGAGGCACTTCTGCAGTTAAGTCACCTGGAATCCTAAAGAGTTTCTAAAAGACAACAGATACAGAGCAGTTCCAACAGAACATCCAATTCCAGCACTGGTGATGGCAAAGTGAAGCTGTCTATCATAGGAAGTCAGGATGGATTTCTGAAGTGGCAGAGGACTGTGAAACTCTGCTGTAACTCTGAGTACAACAATAAAAACAAAAACAAACAGCGAGGCTGCAAAAGGAAGATTTTGCTAAGAAGCCACGGGGGGTGGTAAGGACAAAGACTGGTACCATCATAAATCAACCCCCTGAGATTAAGTGTTGTAAATTGCCTTTTCCCAAACACAGGACCAAGCCTGTGTGGAAACAGATGAACCAATATTTCCTAGCATACCTTCCATTAGGTTGTTGTAGTCAGCTTACTAATAGCAGATGATTATGCAGACAGTAAACTCAGTTGTTCTCTCATGATCCACACACACCATCACCCATCCTTAGCCAGCAGGGAAGGAAAAGCTGACCACAGTGGTTTCCTCAGATGCACACTGATGTGCCACTGGCTTCAGGGTCAATGCTCAGAAAGAGACAGGAAGTGTTTAAAGACTTCCATTGTTTTTCCTGGGAGAACACCAGCACTGAGAAAAGTCGTGGAAGTGGTGGAAGGGATAAAGCCCAGTCTCTTGTGGAAGTGTTCTGATATGGGCAGCCATTATTCTTTGCACTGCAAATGTGAGGGGGGCTGCTGAGTGCTGTGGAGGTTGGGGTTTTTAAGTAGAAAAACACTTATCCATGATAATAACGTGTTCTTTAGACCTAGGCTGGTTTCCTCTGACCCATCACATACCTGAGCACACAGCCAGAAGCGCAGCAGCACCTCCCATGAACAGGTCTGAGCCAAGCCTGGGCAAGCTCTCAGGCTGATGGACTCTCTCAGGCACTTCCACACTCGGCTCTCTGCCTGGGGTTGCCTCAGCTGCTCTTTATTCCCTTCATCACCAATTTGCTGTGTGGTTTCTGCACAGCCACAAATTACAGTAGAGGTCAGATACAGACAGCTCTTGGCAGTCCTGGTTTCCTTTCCTTCCGCCTTCCCGGAGAATCTCTCCTTTCTCACCAATTCCCAGGTGTCAGCAGAGCAGACACTCCCTGCTGCGCCTTGCAGGAACCAATTTACACCTCCTTTACCAAGCAGACACCGATACCTTGACATGCAGCTCATGGAGCAGAAGACCAAACTTTCCTTTAGGCAAACATCTGGAGAGATATTTACGGTACCACTTTCAGTTGCAATCATGGTTTAATCGGTGGAGAGGGTTTGTATCTCAAGGTTGGGAAGTATTTGTGCTTTTCAGAGCCTGCTTCACCCAGGGAATTGTCATGTGGAACTCAACTAGCACACCAGTTGCTTTTTTTGACTGGACAAGACCTGGAAGCACTGCTCTGAAATGTCAAGGGGACACAGTGTGTAGAAAAGATCTGCCATGGCTTTCTGTACATAATAATTCTACTACATTAATATGCATTTACTAATCACTACATTGCTTGCTCACTTGAACTCACACTAATGATTCTCCTGCCATGCACACCCATTCCCTCAACCTCATGGAAAACTTCAAATCAGTCTGAGTCAGTTAAATTCCACCTATTCTATTCCCTACCTTTTATTTATTCAAGCATTTCAAAGCTGTGAGTTCCAGGTCTCTCGATACTTAAAGTTTCATTGGCAATAGCCACGTAGCCACACACACAAAATTCCTTTGTCATGACTACAAGGAAAAGTCTGGTTTATAGCTTTAAGCAAATTAAAAATGGAAATGGCCTTCACCTGTGCCTTCTGCAGCAGACATCTATGGTGTTAACATTTGCCAAAGCTAATTCCTGGCCTTGATGCTCCCTTTCTATGGAGGCTGTCTCTGGGTAAACTTCCTGTTAATCACTGATTGTTTCTGCAAAGATTAATCATTCTTGACACAAAGGTCAAACAAAAGATGAGGGAAAATCCACTGCTAGCAGGCAATGAAAAGGGCTTTCCCTCAGCAGGTCATCACTGTTTCTCTGGCTTTTTCTCCACGATGTGAACATGTTGCTTTCAAAAACTTTAGTTGGTAGGTTCAGTTAGCTAATCGAGTTGCCAGACCTCTCTCATCTTCTTCCACTTACAAGTTATGCTGTGACCAAGCTCTTTCAAAGGTATTTCTTTTGCAAAGATCGAGGGAATTCCTGAATCAGCCTTAAATATTATAATCCTTTCACAATCAGAGTTCTGATGAAGCTGGGGACTGCTCAGCCTTCAGAATAATTAACAGGGAAATGCCTGCTGGGACAGGGGAATAAGAGTCACAGCCTCCATCAGAGGTAAGCAGACAGGACATGTGATATCTGGCCAAAATGAGGAAACACTGTTATATTTCAAAAGCTAGACATGCAATCAGTCAGTAAAACCCCTTACACTGACTTTCTACTGTTTTTAATCTAAGTGCCACGTCTGTGAGTGAACAAATGGAAGGCTGTATATCAAAGGTGCCACACATTAGCAAATCTTCTTTAAAGGGCTTTTTGCTAAGTGACCAGGTAAGTCTGCAGGAGCAGCCGATTCACCTGGAAACCAGGGAGACACACAGCTGTCACTTCAGTGAGGAAAAGGCATGATCACAGCTTGGTGAGAGGGGAACAGGCTTTGTAAAAGCAGAAGAGACTTAGAGGTTAATAGGAAAAGTTGTTGCCACCTTGCCCAAGACTTATGGAGGAAGAAGCAAGATTCTTAGGGGACCAGTTCACTGCAATAACTTTGACTTCTTAAGTAAACTACATTCTAAAAATTGGTTCAAACCAGCTCAAAAACTAGATCTAGCATCATCAAGAGGAACCCAAAATATGGACCAAGGATTTGAAAGCCAGCATCACATACTTAGTGTTACTCAAGTTGTCTTCGTGGGTTTTGACACGTGCCTTGGACTCCACAAGAATGTGGGTGTGAAAACATGAGTAAAACACGTGACAATGAGTGAGGAAAAGAAGTTCACTTTAAACCAAACTTCCCTTTTCATTAAGATTCACATTAAATCTTGTTACATTAATTTTTTCACAGGCATAGGGCAGCAAGAGCCACTCACATCTCATCTTCCCAGAGCCTTGTGTGCTTTAGGACACTCTCCCAGTCCAGCACTCCAGGCAGCTCCCCCATTCTGGCCCATATCAGATAGCAGGGATCAGTCACAGGCTTCTCCTTGGATATCTAAAGCCAAATCACTGCTAGAAATGCACAAAACTGAACAGCACAGGATGTTGGCCAGAACGATTTTCACTTTAATTAGATCAGGTATTGCTACAGCACACAACTAAGTGTTCTCCTCTGAATTCCCTCGAGGAATTTACAGCCTTTTCCCGAAGAACAAAGTGCAAACCTTTTCACCATTCTCCCGGAGGAGCCCCATTAAGCAGAAATATCTATTCCCATACCCACAGGATAAGCTTCTGTTCACACAGGAGGGAGAGAGGGTTCCCCCTCACACACAGTTCTGATCTGATGTGACCTCAGGCCATTTCTGGCAGAGCTGTTGCCAATCACTCTCCCTCTGATGGTCCTGCAGTGCATTGTGTTAACTCTGCAATTCTTTGTGCCATTCATCAATGTATTCCTGGGACTATTCCTCAAGATAAATTTTGACCCTGACTCTGTTTTCCAGTGCTCAGCATCCCTCCCAAATTCTCAACAGTTTAACAAACTTACTCCACAAACCTAGTTTTAGGCCACCGTGTGGACTCTGGATGAAACATTTGAATGCCCTTGAACACTGGACAAGTTCCTGGAAAAAATTAGGCAATAAATCCTGCTCTTCTGGCAACACACCCTCAAATAACTCACCTTAGTACAAGTGAGAGTACAGGAGAGGTAGAGATGGCCAGGAACTGGTGCAATTTCAGTGCACCACCTGGTGCAAAAATCTCTCATGTCAGTTTTGCAGGCTACAAGTCAAGACAGGCACTCAACATACATGGCACATACACAAATAGGCAAATATACCTTGCCAAATTCTGTTCCACAGGGCCATACTGTGAGGGATTTCTGAGCTTGTGGCTTGAAAGGGGTTTCAGGTGTGCTTATGCCAGTTGGAGTCACATCTCATAGTGATTGTGTGTAAATACAGTGTAGTGACCAAGTCACGGGGTAATCAGGCAGCAAAATGCAGCACAGCATTCAAAGATATAAACCTGCTTTTTGCAAATGTTGGATTTGCAGGGCATAATAACAACTAGGTTAAATTGATAAATCAAATAGTAGAAGAACATAAACACACTTAAATCTCAGGTGACACCTGTCAGAGAGAAAACTGAGACAAAATATGGAGGCAACACTCTTCATGCCAATAATTCTCCCACTATTGAATATTATCACTAGATGTGTATACATTCAGTATCCCCAGCTTGGCTAAAAAGGAGAGATGGTTCCCCTATGCTCCACTTCATGTTTTCATCACTCTGAGCATTGCTAAAACAGACTTCCCCCACAACAGCTTCCTGCTTCCAACCAAACCTTCCAGAGTGACACTGCCAAACCACCCTGGGACACCCTTAAGCCTTTTCTCAGTGTCTTACTGGTCTTGTAATGATGAACTGTTGACTCTGGCATCCACATAACCAGCCTGTGATGATCCAGAGGTCAAACCCTGAGCTAAGACAAACTGGCACAGTTTCAAAACAAGCCTTACGAAATATGAGTGACCTTCCAAAACACCCACTGGCATTTTAATCCTTAGAAACTTCATTTGTAGGTAAGAGGTCAGTATTTGCAATTAGTATTTGCAGGTTAGTTGAGTCTGATTATCTGAATATCATCTCTGATAAAGAAATGGTTTGGAGCTCAGCTATGCCTTTAATTTTATATTGTGTGACAGCCACAGTTTATAATTAATCCATAATTACTAACATTTATTTATCTTGTTTATAAAAAAAAAAAGCTCTTTAAAATCAGTTTTCATGTAATAGCCTTGAAGAGATTAAGGATTTTTTTGAAATACACAAAACATGATGCAGCATAAACTCACCTAGAAAGCATTCTTCTGTTAAAACTATGAGATGGTGGAGTTGAGTCACATAAAGCATGAATCATTTACAGCTTCAGTGTAAGAAAGGGTTATAACTTAGCAGGTATTCCCACACTTCCCTCAACTGTGCCAAAGGAACTTCCTTTAATTCCTTCTTAGGGAAGAGTTCAGCTTGTAACAGAAGACAATAATCAATCCAATCAATTAGTTTCATCCATGTTCATTATCAGTCACAGCTGTGCAAAACAGCTCACTGCTCTCTGCCCTCTGCTAAAGGTCACCACTTCCTCAGCTCTCCTTCCTGCTACTCTAAGCACACCTTCCCCATTTCCATCAGAGGAGCTTTTCCTGGTTTATTAAATGGTTTTTTTGCTAATCCAGATTGTTTTGGCTGAAATGAGCATGTGTGTGTAGAAACAAAACCTTCCTGCATTTTCCCACCAGTAGCTCCAGCTCATATGTACTTTCAATTATCTGAGTTTCTGTAAGTTAATTCACCTTTGCCTTAGCTGGGTTGATCCTGCAAGAAACATTTATTTTGAATGGTCTGTCCATGTTGCCTCTCCCTATCAGCCAAACCCTTCAAGAGGGTCAGGGTGTACATTTGCAGTACATGCTTGCTCTTCCTATATTTCTGCCCTCAGAGTGAGCAGCTGTGGCTTTCCAAGGGCAAGGAAGCAAAACCATCTTCTTGACAGGCAAGGAAAGCATTTTTCACTTCCATACACTCAAAAAAGCTTGATTGCTTCATTATTGTCTGTAAGTGCTCTGTTATTGTTTCTTATGCAGCGCTGCACACAAGGCTGGTTGTGCTTGGCACTGGTCAAGCACAGTGGCCTTTTGCTTTTCTTTAAGTTGGGGACTGGAAAAACATCCCTAAGCAAAGTCTTTGGTGGCAAAAAGTGGGCTCTGCTGCAAAACATCCCACCTGGAGCTCCTCCAGCCTCCTCTTTGCTGTGCTGGGCTTAGCACCACCCAACCAGACATCCTGACAGCCCTGTGGTGGGCAGACTGGAAACTCCAAATCCCCCCAAGGCAACAAAAGGTTTATATATTTCAACAGAACCAGTTTCCTGCCCTGCTGCATTACAGGGTGTGAGGTGGAAAGCACAAGCCAGCTAAGGGGGAAGGATGGGATTTGCTTTTTCCCCAGCAGCAATAGTACTAAACTCCAGCCTTCTGCAAAACCAAGACAAATTGAAGAGATCTAATTACCACATCCCACATTCAGAAAAGAAAGCAGGTACTGTTCTAGAGGGTGTTTTGATTTATCCCTGATATCTGTAACAGGAACTAATGTTTAGCATCAGAAACCAGACAGACTGAAATGAAAAATAAGGAACAGGAAAAGAGTGGCAGTGGTTAACTAGTAGAACAAATTATCAGGGGAAATGTTGGTTTTCTCATTTCCCAATGTCTTCAGATCTGTCTTTTTTGGAAAAAATATGTACTTTAGTTCAGCATAAATCAGTGAGCTGATGTCAAGGCAAACATGAAGAAATTGCAAGGCCTGTGAAAGATGGAAGGTCACTCAATGGGGTCTAATGGTCTCTGCCTGTTGTGCAGAGCTGAACTGCAGAACAGGAAATAGAGGATTTCTTTTGCATCCACATGCTCAGTCCCCCTGCAGGGGCAGAGCTCCCACAGGCTGCTGACCCCTGCACCCACACTGCTGCCTGGCCAGAGCCACCTGCCAGCTCCCAGCCCTTCTGCTCTGCTCATTCCAGGGCATGGAACAACCCAGGTCCTTTCCCTTCTGCTCCACTCAAGCAAGAGTCCCAGACAAAACAGATCCTGGGTGTCCTACACACATTATCCATCTTTACCATCCCATTAACCCTTTTAGGACAATACAAGTTTTATGTAGTTTCTTCTATATTTTGACAGTCAGATTAGACAGGGAACCCACAAATACTTTCTGGGGCCACAGAATAACCACACCCAGAATGTTTTGTTCAGCAGAAAAACACTCTTTGCCTCGTTTCCCACTAGAATCAGTAAAGTGCTTTTACAAAGCAAATCCTGACTAGTAATTCCCACACCCTCTGGCTGTTCTCTGATCTCTCAGCTGCTGGGACAAGGCAGCCAGCAGGCAGCACAGCACACACAGGCAACTTGGGAAAGGTCTGAACAGCCTTCTGACAAACCTGCATTTTCTGAATTCCAGAGTGCCTAACATCCATACTCCTTTACAGCCCCACACAGCAATCTTTCCAGCTCTGGTTAAGCTTCCTTTATACTTGCCTGTTATCAGTCTCTTTGGGATCACAATCTCTTTCAAGATGTACTGGCAAAATATTCTCATCATAAAAATTGTTGCAACTTCATCTACTTTAATTATTGCATACAAATTTAGGCAATAAATCCAAGTTTTTACCTAGAAAAATCAAATGCTTTCTGTACAAAAGGACAATTGTGACTCATATCACTCCCATTACCTTTATATCTGCTAGCCCATCACCCAGAAGGTTTAGTGTTGGGGAGGGGTTTGTGTTTGTAGAATCTCTGCACACCTTCTGCCCACTAACACCAGTATTGCCAAATAAGTATGGTCACCCTGTCATAGGAAAACAGAGGTCAAGTACTTCTATAAAGCCACATCACAATTCATCTACCAAGCAGTAAAAAAATACCAGTCTTAAATATCTCCCAGTTGACCCAGCTGTGTTCTCCCTGGACTCTCCTAGCAGGAGCAACTGGAGCAGGTTGATTTTTTACCTGAACTCCCAAGCAAATGGTGGCTTTTTCCTTCCTTATCTTTACACTTTATCAGTGCCATGAGCAATACCTGCAGATATTCCCTCATCCCCACATATTCCTGCAGTTCTTCCTTCACACTCCATTTATATCAGACTTCTGGGGACAAAACCAGTGATTTTTTTCCTTTCCCTCCCACCCTGGAGGTTATTACAAGGCAGGATGAGGCAGGGCTCAGCCTGATGAGCTCATATGGAGACCATCTCTGACAAATGCCTTCCTTCCACATGACTTTCACCTTGGAGGACAGGGGTTTCACTTCATCCTCCTTTGTCAGTGTACAAAACCTGCAGAGTGCCTCAGTTCATGCTGTCCCTGCTGTACACTTGAGCACAGCCCACATCTCTCACGAGGCACCTGAAGATTTATCCACGTGCTATTTACGAAACTCGTAAATTATACGTGTTCTTTTCTGGATTAAGTGCAGGTGTCCATTCACTTTAGTGAAAACCAGTGGTTTACACCTCAAATTCATGCTACAGGGGGCACACCATGCTTAAGGGCCCCAAGTATCCCCACACACCAGCAGCCCCTAATGCAAACTGGCTTGTGGTGGCCAGTGCATCCCGAGCACGGCTTTAATACAGCACTGGGGCACGGCACCTCCAGCTAAGCCACAACTGATAATGTACTTCAAGTATTAAATACAAGATGTTACAATAAAAATATTTAATAGAAGCAAGATGTTACAGTGCTATGCAACTTGGTAGCAACTGCATGTGAACACTCTCTCAAAGATCCTGTGAGGCATAGGCAGCGTTTCTGGGGGTAACCAGCCTGCAACAACTTTTCCACAGTGGGATTTCAATCCCCCTTCTGTGTGGGATTCAAAGTCAGCAACGTTTCCCATTCCACGTCCCTCCTCTTCTTTTTCACTGGGCTCTCAGATAATGCTTTTCTTTTGCCACTTCCCTGTTTCATGTTTTTTTGATGGAATACGCTCCCCAACCAACTTGTTTTTTCTCCCCTCATACTGCTTGTCCAAATTTTCCTCCTTGGTCCAGCATTGCCAACATGCCCCTTGTGCAGATCTTTATTTGGGGTGGGAGGCAGTGATCCTCTCAATCTTCCTGACAACTGGATGGGCCTTTTTTTTGTGTTATTCTGGAATGATTTTAATTTTGAATCCTTTTCCGCATACCTCATAAATCCACCCCTCGGCAGGAGTCCTTCCTGAATCCCTCTGTGCCATGGGGCATGTCAGGCAGTACTGTCAAGGTTTTACCTTTGTCTTTCCACATTTGGCACATGAGCTTTCTCTTCCCATGTTCAGCCAGTCCCAGGATCCATCCTGTCTGGTTCCCACAACATGGACATGATGGATTTTTGTCCAGGACCTTGGTGGTCCTCCACTGTCCCCCAGGCTGAGGCTGATGCCCCTGCTAACTCTGGAGTTAGGTATCTGCTACACCTCTGGATACCTGGCCAAACCTTCCCAGCAGGGGGAAGGAGGGTAACCATCTCTGTCTACCACCATGCAGGGTGGAGGGGGCCACAGCTGGCCCCAAAGCAGCAGGGATTTCCTGCACAGCAACAAACCAGCAGAAACAGGTAAGAAAAATAAAGCAGTGGGTATAAGTGGTCACAAAAACACTGCTCCAAAATTACTCTGGATGACTCAGAGTAAGGGTACCTTCATATTACACCTTTCCAGTGCTTCCAGGTTCCCTAGAAATCCATGTTAGGAACCCAGTGGATCACCCAGGCCTGAGGCAGGATCAGCCATGCCTGCACCATCCCCAGCCACTCCTTACACAGACTAAACAACTCGAGGAGCCCGCTGCTTCTGCAAAGGACACAGCTTTCCTGGGAGTAAGGGCTGTGCTGGAGAAACTCTCAGGGGCTAAGGGAACTGGACATGCTCATCACACACACCCCAGCACCAAGCCCATGCACTACTTACCTTTTTTCACCTTGCAAGTTTGCCCTGGCAGCAGCAGAGCTTGGGGAAAGCACAACTGAAATGAAGAAAAATCACTACCTTGGCCATGTAGTGGCAAACTGCCGTTCCTCACAGTTACTTTCATCTCTCCCAGGTCACTGAGTGTGTCAGAAGTTAATCAGCATTTCCAGACCAGGCTGTGCAGGGGCAGAAAGAGAGACAGAGACGCCTCTGGCAGCAAGGACGGGAGTGTGCAGCCCTCTAGTGCCCACTGCCAGCCATGGTACTGCCACAGCAGCCACGACCCTGCACAGCTGCACAGCTTTCCCCCTCTGCCGTGAGGACCTGTCGCTCCTGGATCCACTCCTGACAGGCAGCAGGTCACAGGCTTTGCACCTGAGAACGAGGGAACATTTTTAAAAAAAAAAAATTCCAACTTTCTTGTGTCTTTCAGCTGCCTTCAAGTACAGGGTCAGCCAAGGAGCTCTCTTCTCCTGTGCCTTCTGCTGTCCCAGCTCCTTCCAGCCACAAACCTTCCCTCAGCATGGCACACCTGCATTTGTACTGAAGGGTAACATTCCCCTTTTTTTCTGATTCCTCTAACTTAGCTATGATGCAGAGCATTTCTCCTTGGACTGGGGCATCAACTCTGACTTGGGATGCAAACCCAGATTTCCTTGGGGTCTCTGCTACAGTGTCACTGCTACTGCACTTAAACACCTTGCACATGATCCAGCTGCCCCTCTGGCACTGGCTCCTCACTAACCCCAAAGGGGCCCAAAGCTGGGCTGGCAGCCAAGGTGGCATCAGGGCTGCAGCCCCTGTGCCAGGTCAGCCCCTCTCCACCCACACAGCATCTTTCTCCACCCCTCCTTAGGGTCCCTGCTGGCTTTTAAGGGTCTTCTCCCCCTGTATCCCCACTTACCTCTGCCTTCTGTGCCTGGCAAGTGTCTGAAGACCCCAGAGTACCCCTCTGGGAGACACCCAGCTATCCCCCAGAACCACACCAAGCTGCTGGCTTTGCCTGCCATGGCCTTTCTTTGCTGACCACAGGTCCCCTCAGTCTGCTCTTACCATCTCCCAGTGATGGATCCTAGTGATGCCAAGACCCCATCCCAAAGGCTCTCCAGATGCTAATTGAATCCACCTTCCCTTTCTGCTGCAGACCTGGGGCCACAGCACTGGGCAGCTGGGCTTAAAGGCCACATTTGTAGGGACAGTGGTCACTCTGGCTGCCATAGCTGGAAGGGAATGCAGCTCCTGGCAGACACAAAGACCTTTCCTCGCCTCATTTATTTCACATAGAAGTAACATTTTTGTGTGTGTGATACTGAGGGCTTGGTTTACCTACCTGAGCATCTGCACAGCACCAGAGGACACCTGAGACAGGCAAGGGGTTGGCAGAGATATCAAAGAACCCCAGCAGGCCTGCGTCCTTCTGCAAGGCAGGTGGAGCACCCCAGGCCACCTCCAAGGGCTCTGGTCCCTCTGTTCAGGCAGATGTAGTAACTCCATCCTTGCTATAGCAAACCCATTTCCAGATCAATGCTTTTCTACTTCCATGTCTAAAGAAAAGCATTTGTTCTCAAGTGTCACCTCTTGCCCACCAGCCAGGACATCTCCCTGGAAAACTCACTTTGGAGCCCCCTTGGGCTGGCCTGTGGGGAGCTGCTGCCGGCTGTGATGGGTTTAGCCACCCCTATTTAATGGGCTGGGGTAGAAACAGATGCCCTGTCCCAGGATACAGATCCCTCCAGAGCCAGCCCTAGCATCAATTCCCAGGACATCCAGTCTGCTCCCAGTCAGGTGCTCTCCCAGCAGCTTTCACTTGCCCGGAAAGCTTAAAAAGGCTCAAGTTTGTTGTGTTTTTCTTCCCTGCACTCAGATGATTCACTGCACTCTTCTTTGTAAACAGTGGGTGGATCCCAGCTGGATTTCCGGGAGCAGCACAGCACGATTCCGGGCTCAGGGAGCAGCAGCTCCACTCCTCCTTCTCCACATCCTCTCTACCCGTCCTGCAGCAAAGCACAAGTGCAGGAGCAAACCTGTGGTTCACGCACACCTGCAAAACGCTTATGAAGTGTGGAGGGAAAGGGAGCCCCAGGATGCCCTGAGCCGGGTCACTGGATGCAGACGAGCTGCGGGCACTGGGCACCCCCTTTGCCAGGCACCCCTCGCTGCCGGACACCCCTCGCCGCCCACTCAGCCTCTGCAGGCTCTTTTTCCCCGGGCAGGAGCGCAGCCCCCGGGGCAGTCTCGTCACAGCTGCCTGGGGCTGTCTGAGGAAAGTTTGATGCCAAGAGTTAACTGGCTCTCGCCTCCCACTGTGCCCTAGTTACAAGGCGAGACCAGCGCTTGCAAAGAGAAGTGCTGGCAAAGCTCAAAATCTTTATTTATTTCTTTTTTCAGGGGACTAATTGCAAGGCTGGCTGAAAGGAATTACTTAGGGAAGAGCTGACGTTTCCTTTGGTATTCCTCATCACGCATTTGTGGGCACGGAGCAGTGTGGGAACCAGCATGACGCTTGAAAGCTTCCCTTTACATGTAACGCCGCCCCAAATCCAAAAACCCTCTGCAGAACGCCATCTCCTCTCAGATGAGACCTGGGGCAGGCAGGGGCATCCCTGTCAGGAGGGCTGGTAGGGACTGCGGCCGCCTACCCATTGTCCCAGCCCAGGGACAATGCCCTTACTCCCTGTGCCCAGCCCCGGGTGCTGCGGGGGGCTCCGGGAGCCCCGGGAAATGCCGGGATTTCAGCCACTAGAGGGAGGAAAGGGAGGTTGGACCTCACCGAGATGGTGCAGAGAGCTCCAGCGCTGCAGTGAATCTCAGCTCCGGACACAGACACTGAGATCTCACCCCGAGCCAACCCTGAGCTGGGACCCATCCCAGGACCCATCCCGCTCTAGCCACACACAGCGCCTGACCCTGGCAGAGGTCTTTTCAAACAGGAACGTGACTTTGCACATCGGGGGAATTTAAACCTTGAGAAAATATCAACCCCGGGTGCAGAGCACAGGGAGAAGCTCCCCCGAGATGATTCTGAAGGGAAATAAACACCAAGTTCTTAAACACCGTTTTGTGGCACTTTCATTCCTGGAGAAGATTTTTCCACCCTGTGACCTTCTGGGTGAATCCCCTGCCCCTGCCAGTTCCCTCCACCAGTGGTAACTCCAGCCCTGCCACCTTTCCCCCAGCCCTTCTTTCACTCCTGCCAAAAACTCGAGCTTCTGCAGGTGCTGGGTCAGCATTTGGGATGCTCCCAATCCTCCATCCTTCTTGCACTGCTCCTCTCCTAGTCTCAATCCCTAGAGCAGACTGCCATCCCAAATCCTGACCATTCGCTAATGCCAAACTCAGATGGGGGACCAGCCCCAGTCTGACTCTTTCAGGAGATGCTGAAAGGCAACACTGCACTTTGCCATTTCTGGGAAGAGGCTCAGCTTCCTTGCAGCCTCACTTGCCTTCACTCTCGTTTCTGCTTCCCCAGCGCAGCGTTCCCCCGGGGAAGCCTTCCTGCCTGCTGGTGGAAACCTGCCAAAGTCGGCAGTGGCTGCTGCCCGGGCTCTGGCTGAGTGTGACTCCCTCTGGCCAGGGAGGCTCTGTCACGGGGGAAAAGGATGTGGCCGTTCCTGTAAGCCACCCCTGACACCCCACATGGAGGTACTGGGAAGGGGGTTCGGCTGGAATTTGTCCAGATGCAAATGCCTTCCAAGGAGTGACTCAGCCCTGTGGTTTTCCTTCCTTCCTTGCCAGCAGATTTGATTCCCAAATTGCTTCAGGGCTGCTGGAAGGCAGGGCTGCTATGCCAGCATTGGGTCAAGGGGCACCCCTGCCTCCCCACACCCTTCTCTCCTCAGCCTTCCTTCATCTCCCAGACTTCTTCAGCCCCAGCCACTCATTTTTCTCTCTTTGAAAAGCTACATTGAAAAGGGGAAGGCTGCCAGCATCCATGGACGAGGGCTGGAGGGGAAACAGGAACCTTGAGGGGAAAAACATCCCAAGAAACTCCCTTTCCCCCTGGCCATGCTTCCGCTGGGGCTGCCAGCACGGGGGGGACTGGTTTATGCTGGCAGAGCAGACTCAGTAGGGAGCTGCATGGGGTATATGCTGCTTCCAGCTTTTCTTTGGGGGCAGGAGGAGTTTCTCCAGAGGGGTAAATGCCATCTCTGGTGATTACACCAGCTGAACTTCTGTGCATTTCCCCTGAACTTCTGTGCATTTCCCCTGTTTGTTTCCATTCATGAAATCTCACCAGATTTCTATCCAGGTGGCCAGGCGGCAGGAGGTCTCAAAGGATGCAAAAATATGACATAGGCTAAAAACAGCCAGGCAGGTGGAGGGAAAGCCCAAGCTCAGAGCAACACAGCCTGAGCAAAACCCTGGCTGTGTACAAAAAGCCCTGCTGGGGAGAGAGGCAGAGCAAGTCCCTGTGGCAGGAAAATGCCCACTGCTTGCCAGGCCTTTGTGGGGGGAGGTTTCTTGCAGGGCATCATTTGTGGTTATAACCATGCCTGAGCTCCTCTGCAAATGCTCAGTGCAGGGTCTGGAGGGCAGGAGTCCACACCAGCATCCCCCTGACCGTGAGATCCCAGTGCACCTGCAAGCACTGCAGGAACAGCCCCTCCCACAGGACACCTGGGGTGATGGAGACTGCACCTCAGCCCCTCCAGGCTCCCCGTGTGCAGTCGGGGCTGGCATCACAAAGGGGCTGAGAACAGGCTGAGCACCAGCCAAGCTGCCTGTCCTGCCACCCCAGCTCTGAGGCCTCTAGTGTGGCCTCTCAAAGCTGGTTTTAGGATCAGGCTCTGTGGACAAACCAGAGCTTCTCAGCTCTTTCAGCAAGGGCATCTCTGACTTCATGCTGTCAAGAGAAGAAGCACCTCCTGAGCCCAAGCTGTCCCTTAACAGCACATCCTTCATCCCAAGGGCAAGGCAGAAAGATGTGGTTTCTCTCATGTATGACATTTCTCAGAGGAGGGTCAGGGGCTTGCAGGCAGTTTGCTGGCTTAGGGGAGAGGAAAAAGGAAAGACACACAAGGCCCACTAAATCTCACAAAGCACAGTGTTTGTAGGTTTAAGTCTGGAGATGGACAGAGCCTCAGCTCAGGCTGAAGTGTGGAATTAGCTCTGTGTTAGACACCTGTGAGTCTACACCTGAGAGAAACTGCCTGGGGAGGGGCAGCAGGTGCTGCTTGGGCATGATCCTGGATCTGGGCACTACTGTGGGCTTCTCTACTGAAGAGTCACTGTTGCCTCCCAGCACCTCCAGCCTTTTGGCTGAGCACAGTCTGGGGCTGCATCCCAGAGCAGCCTCCTGGGAAGAGAATCTCCCAGTGGCAGACCACATCTCAGATAGCCATGAAAGCTCTTGTCCCAGAGGCAGTGGCTGGCACTGGGACACTCCTGTAGGCTGCAGATATTTCACTGGCCCTCTTTCCAGTGTCCTGCCCCGGGGCAAGGAGCAGCTGCATCAGTTTGCATCCAAAATCCCGCAGTGCTGGGGGCTCAGGCACTCGGAAAACACACACCAGCCCTTCCCTAAGGCTACTTTCTGCTTTCAGCAGTAAACTGTGAGGTGTTCTAATTGCTGGCTTATTTCTGAGCCCTAAACCACACCCTGGTCCTGCTGCCTGGCTTTCTCTGCAGTCACAGGAGCTCAAAGGAGGGGGATTTTAACCTAATTTCTTTGGATGGGTAGGAAAAGCCAGCTGCTCTCTCTTCCTTTGCCTCCTTCCCAGAGCTGGAAGTTGGATTTTCTCCCCCCAGGGTGAAGTCCCAGCCTTACAGGGGCGGTTCCCCTGCCTTCTCTCCCACAGGACCCCCCCAACAAGGGCACACCCCTCGTGCTTCCAGCACAGTGAGGCTGCAGGAAGCTCCCACTTCCCCCCCCCCGCCCCCGATAAATGCCAAGCCCCTGTCCTTCTGCAGGGGGCTGGGCCAGGCTGCTCCTCACTCACACCTACTGCCTTTGGCTGAAGGGAGACGGGGAATCTGGGAAATGGGGACTAGGAACAGCATCAGGTCTCAGCTGCTGTCATAGGCAAGGGATGGATCCCACATGCCACAGTGTGACCCCAGAGACTGCTTCTGCTCACTGACCTCTGCTGACCAGACCTGTAAAAACTGGGATTCAGTCAGTCACTCCAACTCCAGGCACACTCTTCCTCCTCTTCCTCCCACAACCTGCATGGTGGGAGCTGGCAAAGTTGTTCGCCAGCAAACCTGAGCACTCCCTTCCTCCCCCCCGTGCAGGGTCTGAGCTGTCCTGATGCCCATCCCCTTGGCATCAGGCCTGCAGTGACTTCCCTCTTTGCCCTACTTGTTCCTCTCTCCTGCCTGCTTCTTTGCTTCTTCCCCTGTTCCCCCGTGGTTTTTCAGCTCAGGAACTCAGCAGACCCTTCCCAGCAGGCAGACACGTATGGAGCATGTGGGGGATCATGTGCCAAGGAGAGGGGGGCAAAGAGGTGGCCACACCAGCCATGGTACTGTGAATGGAGATAACCCTTCTGGGGGCAGGATTTGTCCTGGGGAAGGTATCAGGAGCAATGGCCAGAGGGATGTCCAAGGTCAGACCCCAGCAAGGACCAGCAATGCAGCTGTATTTGGCCAGGCCCCATCCCCAATGGGGACATCAGTGTCACAGCCCTGATGCTGCAGTGCTGCCTTGGAAGAGCTGAGCAGGCAGCTGGAAGGAGCAGGGAGATTTCCAGCTCTCCAGTGTGGCACTGAGAGCTGCCAAAAGTGATGGCTGTGGGAAGGGAGTGCTGGGTGCTTGTAAACTGTGTCATGTTTGGGTGGGGTTGCAGCAGGTGGGCAGGAGGGCAGCCCTGCCTTGAGAAGTCAGAGATATTTCAGGTCATGGATCCACATGCCAAGGTTCCTGACCAGCCCCTTGATGGAGCTGAGGGCCAGAGAGTGAAGTCCATGCAAAGTTGAGGTTTGCAGACAAAACACACTGACCACCTGAAAATACACTGTGAGGCCCTGAATTGCTGATGTTACCTGCTTTGGGAGCTTGCATGGATAAAACTGTGGCTCCAGCTTGGTCACCTCCATAACAGAACCTTCCATGTGCTTCCCACTCCAGAAACACCATGGCAGCTCCCAAAAGATGAAACCACTCTGTAAATTTTATCTGAACCTGCAGGGCAGCTCTCAAGCCCAGGCAGGGTGGTGCAGGCAGCCAGGCATGTGAGGCATCTCACCATCCCCCATCAATTGATTGGCCAGTTGATTTCTGGGTTTGTTCACTGTGGCACAGAAGGAGCAGTGGTGCTCACCCCACCATCAGCTCAGTGCCACAGCCAGTGCTGGGGCCCCAGATTTTCATCTCCAGACTGCTGGCAGAGGGGAACCCCGTGGGACCTGACGTCACTTCTGAGCAAAAGCAATGGTTGCATGTTTGGTGGCACTGACAGATTGCTGGAGAATGGGACTTTAAGGAAAAGGAGTCCCACCAGACACATGTGCTCCCTCACCAGAGCTGGCAGTAGCCAGTGGGGGCTACCTGCCTGGCCATAATGCCCCAGGCAACATCATCTAGCAGTGTCCCTGGGCAGGGCAGCCAGCTCCCTGTGGTGCCAATGGGCAGCCCACTGGATGAAACACTGGCTGCTGAATGGAATGTGGAATGCTGGCTGGCACATTCCCAGGGCCCTGGCAGCACCTGCTGCTGGCAAGGCTCTGCAGGCTGAGGATGGACACAGCTCATCACACATGTTAGTGATGTGTGTGTGACCCCAGCTCTGGCACTGTCCCCACTTGCAGAGGCACTACATTAAAGGAGGAGCTGGATGGGCTTTGGTGGGGTGAGGCCAAAGTATGTCTGAGTCCCGGGGGGATTTTCACTCCCAAAGGAAGAGGCTGAGTTTGTGCCAGGGAAGCAGCACTCAGGTGCCCCCTCCACTCGGCTAGGGAGAAAAATCTGCCAAACTCCAAAGGACCGTGGAGCGCTGGCCCACGAGCACAGGGCACTCCCAGCCACGCCGCAGTTTCCCGGGAAAGCGGCCCCGTCTGGCATCCGCCCCTTCCCGGGCAGGACGGGCTGCTGGGGGCCGTGGCCCTGGCACGGGGATGCCGGTTGCTCCCTCCCACGGCTTCCCCTTTTCTCAGAAAGCCTGGAAACCAAAGGTGAAAGAAGTGGGTGGAAACTCTGCGCTGCCGTCCAGGAAGAGAAGTGAGTAAGTCGGCTGCAATATTTAACAGTGCCTCCGGCCCCGCCGCCCGCAGACCTGCCTCGACGGGAGCCGGAGCTGCCGGGTGAGTGCCGGGGTCAAGGGAGGGTCTGCGCCGGAGCGGGGGGCGCTGGTGTGGCTGGAAGGAGGGGATTTCTTGGCTCCTGCTCGCCTCAGGGCGCCGCAGACGGCGGCTCTGCCCGTGCCGAGCAGCGGGGACGCGGGGACGTCTCAGGGTTGATGGCCACGCACCCGGTCCCGGCTGCGGGGAGCGGGACAGGAGGTGTCAGACCCCGTGTGCGTGCACGAGCATCTTCACTTCCATCCATGGCTTTTTGGGTAACCTGCAAAACCGGACTCGTGCTTCTCATACTTTAAAGAGCGGGAGGCATGTTCCTACAAACTTCCCGGGAAGACAAAGTGAAACTCCCTGGAATAAGGCTCCAGCCACCATGTCAGCGCCGTGCCGGTGGCTGTGCAGCGCCCACAGGACTCCGCTGCTTGGTCCTCGGCACGTCCTAGCTAATCAGTAACTGGCGGAATAATTAGCTGGAAATGCCAAAAGGAGGGCGCTGCCGCTTTCTTTGAGACGAAAAGCAATTAACCATTAACCTCTGAGCGCTGGAGCTGCCTGGGAGTCACGTCCCCTGCGGAGCAGTCGCTTGTGCTTTGTCTCCCCCAGGAGCGAGGCAGAGGGAAGCGCTCCAGCCTGTCCATGTACCCGCAGGAGGGAGGGAGCGGAGGGCGAGAGCCGCAAAGAGCGCAGTGCCTCTGGCAGCGCCGGGCTGAAACTGCTGCGGCGCCGCTCTCCAGGGGCCGGGTTGGCCATGAGGGAGCTTCTGCTTCCCTGTCCTCCCGTCGCCTCCAGCGTGGCTTGCCATGGGGAAATCTGCTCATGTGGCCGTTTCTGCAGTGCTCCACAGAGAAAACCCCGCAGCAGCAGTATCCTCCGGGGCACCTGATTGTTTGCAGTGTCTCTTGACTCACCATCATTTTGGGCTGAGGTCAGGAGCCTTGAGGAGCTCTCAACCTTTTGGCTTCTGCACTGGAGCCCATCTTTTCCCTGGTACCTTGGACACATCTGTCAGCTCCAACAAACGGTCACCCAGCTGTTGGGATCAACATCAGGTTCCCAAATCCAGACCCACAGCAGCAGGCACCAGAAGGGGATGTGCACCAGAACCAGCATGAGGACCCCACATGCATCAAGCCAGGCAGAGAGGAGGATTAAAGCAGTGCAGAGTGCCAAAGGTTCCTGCCCCAGGGGCAGGGCAGGCAGGTTGCAGTGGGGCTATGAAACCCCCACCTGCAAAGGGGTGGCAGCTGGACTGATTGCAATTCCCCCCAGGCTGAGCTGGGGCAATGGTCACCCCATGGTGCAGTGCTGCAGCCTGACCCTGACACAGCCTCCAGAAAGGGCAGAGCACCTTCACACCACCAAAATACCCATCACTGGGGTGGCTCCCACATCTCCATCCACCCCTGCCCTCCCAGGTATTACCTGGCACCCCACTCCAGTGCAGACCCCCTAGGGGCAAGGGATAATCCCAAATAGAGAGGGCCTCCCTTGGGGAGTGTGAGGCACAGGGCAGTTCATGCCAGACGGCTTCTGGGCTGTCCCACTCAGCTCCAGCACCCACCCCACCTCCCTGGGCCATGGAGCAAGGGAAGGAAGACCATCAGGGAAGGCTTGTTGGTGTTGAACCTTATCCTGCTCACCTGACTGTCTGCTTGAAACTCTTCCCCTTTCTTTGCAAATCAGCCCATGGAGGAAGATGAGGAAGAAGGCTTTTCTTTGGCCTGCACCTTTCAGTTTCTGAAAGCAGTGGTTGCTTAGAGCAGCAGAGGGGTGAAGGCGGATGGATGGCACTTTGAACAGCAGACATCCATCAATAATGTGAGGTAAATGCCTCAGAGGAGAGTTTTATGTCTTAAAAAATTAAATACAAAGGCTTTCCATGCACTCAAATAGCCAGGGACAGCAGGGTAACCACCCCATGGGCATGAGATGGATAACAAGCAGCCCCAAAGCATCCCAACCCTACCAACCATTTCAGGCTGGCAGGTGCTTCCACGTGGCTGCAATGTCTCTGGCAGGCTGCCTTCCTGCCCACTCACTTGCACAAGTGGCTGCCTGGAGAGCAGGGGGAAGAGGAGGAGGGAGATCAGAGTTTGAGGAGCGCAGAGCTATTGAAAACTCCCTGCCAAGTGGTCTGAAAACCAGCACAGTGCACAGCTGGGTCCCCGAGCTGCCTCTTTGACCCCGACCACCTGCTGCAGGGTGGGGACCCTGGTGTAAGCTCTGCTTTACCGCATCTCCCTCCACTGCTGCCCCTCCAGGCAGTCCCCGGGGTACACCAGAGCTGGCACCTTCAGCCTGGGATTCCTCAGCTTTTGCAAGAGGGTTTGGCTCCTTTGCTACGTGCATCAGGATGGTGAGTTCATGCTGCCCCAGCTGAACTCTAATTCCCAGAGGAGGGATTAAAATAGAGCCCGGGGCCAGCGGTTGAGCAATCGCGGAGTTCACTGCTCGTGCGACAGTTGCTCAGTGCTTCCCCCATTGAAATCTTTGCCGTGCTTCAAGCGCTCTGTGTCATTTCCCGTCTCTTCTGCTGACCCGAAGGCAGCGGTTCTGCAGTGCTGGCATACCGGCAAAGGGCTGGAATCCTCTCCCGGCTCTTACTCCTGCCTGAGCCACTGTCAGCACAACTGTGCCAAACTATTGCTGAGCCAAGGAAAAGCCTTTCAGCCATTAGCTCAGTCTCTGGGTTTGAAAATGAGCATCTCCTGAGGGGTGAGGTTACACAAAGCTGCTGGCAGCATTGGCATCTCTGAGGGAGCTCAGTGGGGTCCCCATGTGTCCCTCCACACACTCCATGTGTGTGAGCTTTGCAGTCCAAAACAGAGGGTGGGGGCAGCAGGCAGCAAAGGGCACGTGTAGAGTTGTGGGATGCACCAGCAAGTCCCAGCTTAACCCAGACAGAGACCTATCCCTCCCTGAATCTGCTCTCTGAGCTATCTGGAAAAGGCCTTCCCCTCTTCATTTTATTTACCCTGTGTCCCTTCCCACTTCCAAATGGGCAAAAAGCCCCTGCACCTCAAGGTCCACCCATGGTAGCACCTGCTGCACAAACCACTCCCCTCAGCTGGCACCTCCCAGTGCAAGGGGCTCTCGTGGGCACTGGTTTCAGTATGAATGGAGCAGAGGGTCCGTGCCTGGGAGTGTTGGGCTGCTCCTGCAGCACCAAGCGTGCCCCTGGCACAGCTATGCCCCTTCTCAGACACACATACACACAGAGGAAGAGCAGTTTAGACCAAGGGATGTGTGACATGTGCACACAAAGCAAATACATTGGTGGGATTCTCAACACACCTGCTAATACCAGCCCAAAGTGGCAGAAATGGTGTTTCTCTTACAGCTCTAGCAGGTTTACAGAGCTCAGGGCTGACCTGAAGCTTTGCAGTGACTCCAAACAGCAGGATATGTTGAAGCAGTGGAAAAAAAAAAAGAGCCAGCTTGAGCAAAGTTTCCAAAGAAAGCTGTGTCTGTCTGTGCTGCTTCTGGGGTGAGAGGTGCCAGAGTCTTCTCCTTGTGGCAGCTCCCAGTTGCAAAAATCTGTGTCAGCTCAGTGCCTGCCCTGTGTCAGAGACATGACAAGCTCTTTGCTATTTTTTCCCCCCTTGCAGATGGAGACACAGCTGGCTGGAGCCAGGGGAAGCTGACTCGCACTGGCTGCTTGGCTCTGAGAACTGAATTCCATAGGCGTTAAAGCCTCCAAAATGCCCTATGGATTCAGTTCTGCAGCTGGGCAGCAACTGAGCCTCAAACCTTCAGCAAGAGAATGCAACTCTGAGCTCTTCCTGCAAGGAATATGTAAATCTTTGCTCCTGCACTGAGACCAGATATGGGCTGGAGGGGAGTTATGGCCACCACAGAAATATCTGCTATCAGAGAGCTACTGGAGGTTTGTGGCACATCTTCCCCCAGGGGGAAAAAAACCCCCCAACTTTAGAATGTTTTCTTCCCTTTGGAAGTGAAACAGCACTTGAGAAAATAAATACATTGCTACCTCCTGATGTACTCCATGCAATTGTAAGCCTCTGCTAAAAATACACATTGTCAGAACAACAGCCTGGGTGTGCCCAGCAATCTCCTGTTCAGAGTCCAGGCAGCAAAACCAAACAAAGGTTTGGAGAAGATAAACAGGACAGGATGGGTAAAGTTAAGGGTTATGCCCTCTGTCTCCCCATGAGCCCTGGAAATGACCCCTGCAGAAACACATATTTAGAGAAAGTATTTGTGTAGCCAATGGGCTCTGTTTTCACCTATCCATCACGTAGCTCTGGGAGAGCCTGGCTGTGCCCCTTGAGTCTGGAGATATTTCCACTATAACATGGTGTCATGCTGCCACCAGGAACCTAATGGCTGGAGGAATGGCATTTAGGGTAAGTTACTGTGCAAGTGCTTGTAACTTATGTAGCATTTCAACACCATTGTATGGCAAACCCCATGCTCCTTCTCACCTTGCCTAGAAGAGCTGGTTTGTTCCTCCTCCAGAATCTCACCTACAGCAGCCCCTGCCCATGGCAGGAGCATCCAGCTCTAACAACTCAGCTGTGTCCCATAACAGCTCCAGTGCATGGGGAAGAACCTCCTTCCCTCACCCCACTGAGGTGCTGCACACAAGGATCCAATGCATGAACTTTGGGTTCACTGCCCAAGGGAGCTGCTGCTGCTGCTGGAAGGACAGGGAGTGCACTACCAGTGCAAGGCTGGTGCAGACATTTAACTGCATATCCCTAACTGGGCAAGACAGCTTCCCCAGCCAAGGAAGAGATTAAAAAACCTCAACAACCAACCAACCCAGCAGGAGCTGCTGCCTTCTTCCTATACTGGGTAACCAAAAGCATAACTGATTACCCAGCAATCATTAATGGTGGCCTTTTCTAGCCCATTCAGCCAGTCCCACTGCCACTCTGCCAAACACAGCCAAGGAGCATCAGTTTGGTCCAAGGTTTCTACAGCAGTTTGGTTCAGCCCTCTTGCAGCTTTTCTGGCAGGAGATTTAACACATTTCCAAGAAGCTAAATGGGGAAGGGGAAATCCAGACAGTTGCAGAGATACTTTGGCAATCAGTTAAACAAAATCTGTTGCACTAACAAAAAAAAAAATCCACTTGCTTTCACTTTATAGCAATTCAGAACCACCAAGGGCCTCCAAGTTCACCCTTACAGTCTCTCCTTTGCTATGAAGATGGGTAACATCCCACCCCTCCCAGGTGGGAGATCAGGGGGAAACTAGGAGACTACAGGGGGACAGAGAAGGTCCACTGTTTCTCCTATATGCTCATAAAGTTTCTGCTTAGAGAAGCTGACTAGAAAAACTAGGGCATGGCAGGGTACTGCCAAGCAGGACAAGCCACCACAGCTGGACATGAATCATGGCAGAAGCCATCCCTAAGTTCACAAAAAGGAGCAAGTTGTTCATAAGAGAGACTGATGTTAGGTAGTTAAGAATCAGAAATATAAACACTTGCATTTGGATTTTTTTATTGTGTATAGTCATTTAAAAGTTACAGAAGTTTGCAAATAAGTCAGACCTAGGCCCTCACAGCCCTCCAGGCTTCCAACACAGCTCTTCCACCACCAAGCTATGGAAGTGCTGTGGTTCACACAACTCCAGTAACCTCACTGGAGAGCCAGCACCTCTAATCAGAGCCAAGTCAGACCCCAAGCAGGGCCTCAACAGCAATTTCAATAAGGACATGTGGCCAGGAGCACTGAGCACCACATTATCAAGTGTAAGAGGATGGGGACACCAGAGTGTAGGAAGGTGCTGCATACAGGCCTCACATAGTGAATAAGCAAAATGATATGGTCATAAACAGCAGTGACAAGACATGCAGACAATTGCTCTTTAGAGTGTTCAAGAACCCCTGTGTCCTCTGAGGCCTGCACTTCCCTCAGCCTGGAGGAAACTCAGCTTTTATCTCTCCAGGAAGGGAACTGGCTTACAGGCCCTGCCCCTGGACAAGGTAAGAAGAGGCCCATCTTCTCTGATCAAGGGCTGCAGCTTGGAGATCCCCCCACCAGGCTGTGACCAGTCAACCAAACCAGTGGAATACAAATGTTCATTTCAAATCCAAGACCAATGGGCTGATTGAACAGTCAAGTGTCATGTGGCTTCTTCACAGGATGGGCATTGTGCATCAAAAAGGGTAAATCTGCCTTAAGACTCTGGAGGATGGGGAGCAGTTAAAAAAAAAATCAACAGGAGTGGTGGCATCATTGCTGGTGCTACTTGCCAACTACACCAAAGCAGCTGCCAGCTGGCTCCCATGAGGGTACTGGAGCATCAGTCCATTGGGTATCTGACTACCTCAATGTCTCTGTTTCTTTTTCTTCTTACGGTTCCGGTCCTCGCTGCTGTCGTCTGCCTCACTGGCACTGGGGGTCACAGCCCGCTGCATCACCTTCTTCTCCACTGCATATTCCTCATCTTCTGTCTTGGGGTCTCCCTTGACCAAGAACTCTCCCTTCCGATAGGATATGGAAACACTGGTCCGGGGATAGGTGCCATAAACCCTCCGGAGATCATCCTTCACAAATTCTGGGAGGTCTTTCCTTGGCCCAAACACCTTTCCAAGCTTCCCCCATTGAAGCTCCCCTCTCATTGTGAAGCCTTCTGGCCACGTGTCTCGATACTGATCCGACCTCGGGTAGGCAGCATAGGGGTGGTAGTTTGCATAGGGATTGTAGAGAGGGATAGGGACCATGGGAGGGAAGTGCCAGGTGTGGTATGGATGGATGTAGGGATTGGAGGCACTGTAGAGATGATGATACTCCACCTGACCTCCCACATAGTCAGGGAAGCTGTTCCGGTCCACCACAAAGGTGATGGGCCTGCTGTAGACGTTGTGCATGTGGATGGGAGGGAACATCACAGAGCTGGACACGTCCTCTGCTCTCCCAGGCCGCAGTGGTGGGTAGGTGTAGGCAGGAGGTGGGAGCATGGCTGGGTAGTACTCCCGTGGCACAAAGCTGGACTGGTACATGGTACAGGAGCCTGGGGTTTTACACAGGGATACTTCTCTGGAGCAGCTGCTGAGTCTCAAAAGCTGTGAGGACAGAAGGGGAAGAGAAACAATTTATATTGGTTATACACATTTCAGGCTGAATAAGGAGATACACTTAGCACTGTAAGCATACCAACTAATTAATAATTTACACAAGGAGCTCCCCACAGCTTGCAGGGGCAGTAACCAACCAACAACAAGTAGAGCCACATAGCCAGTGACTGCCTGTTAGCTGCTCTGCAAGACATCATTTAACCCACACATCCCAGAGTTGAAAAGATGAGAACAAGCTGACAAAGACCACTGAGGGCAGAAGAGTCAACCTCATATCCTCATGACTTGTGTCTGCAGTTCTGGGAGGCAGCAAGACACTGCAAGAAGCTAGAGCAGGCATGAAAATGGGGAAGGCAGGCACAAGGGAAAGAAACAAAGCAAACAGGCAAAGAAAGGAAAGAGGCAACAGCCTGACTCCATTGCAGTCATGTCAACTGCTGTCCTGCCTGGACAAGGAAATCTTAAACAAATAAAAAGATCTTCAACTGTCCTTGACTCTTTCCCCATCCTCCCAAACCCCTGCTTTTAGTCCGATAAGCAGAAAAGAGCTGTACCTACTGTTTATTTCTACAGCAAAATCCAGGCACATCTACATTTCCTCTGACAAGTTCTCATGTATAGGTGTCTCTTTCTGGTCTCACTAGTTACCATTCACATTTAAGTGTGCATTTACCTTGAGCAACTCTGACCTACAGCTGAATTTGCTCCTGGCTTGCCCTTGCCAGATATCCAAGCACCTTCCAGGGCATGAAGCAATGTCCTCCCATGACTCATTATCCTCTCCCCTAGGGCAGGGAAGGAAGCTGTATATTGCATAGGCTTATTGTTTAAAAAAAAAGTTTGCTATCAGAGACAGGAAAAGACCATGCACAGAACTAAAGGCAGCAAATTGGACAAAGAAAACATCCATGGAGTTCAGATCCTGTGGGCTCTTTTTGCTTCAGCCTTAACTAGAGTTGCCTCTCCCACAGGTGTCGACCAAGAAGGAGACATGAAAGTTCAGCTGTCCCTTAAGAACTGCCTGACACAAGCAATGCTGAGTACTGCAAAATGGAGGTTTTTCTTCTTTTTAACCAGCACAAGTTGCTCCTTTTCCTAGAGGTTCATAATGTGCACTAACTAGTTCAAGCCTACTTTTGCTATAGGTTGAGGGCTAGAAGTTTTATCCTGCATGAGGAACAGCAGAACAGCACTAGAATATTAAGTCAAGACCAAGCAGAACCCTTAAACAAGACTTGCAGCCTTGGAAACAAAGCCCATCATAGCCATCATCCCCTCAGATAGGAGGAAATGAAACAAAGTTCACAACCTACTTGCCTAACTTGCTCAGAACCACCACAAAAATCCAAAGGGGTGTATGTCAATGGCAGCATGAGGTGGGCACCTAGAATAAAAGGTCTCATCTTGAGAACCAGTCTCAGTACCTCTTTATATAGCTCATCCATGCATCCTTATCGAGATTCACACTTCTGTGAAGTGTTTGTATTTCAGAGCAAGTGGTCTGCATAGAGAACATGCATCCATCATATGAAACAAAGCAAGGCCAGTTTACACCCCTCCTGCTGGGTCAGTGTGCTGCTCCATGCCAGTTTAGGACAACCTGGGAGAAGCTGTTCTCATCTAGTTAATGACCAGCTTTTGCTCAAAAGCTTCTGTAGCATCCTGCACTTTGGCTGTCAGCATCATTGCTCCCAGGTCTTCCTGGCAGCTGCAAGGAGAATGACTGACAGGCCATCTAAATCACTGGGGTTTATCACAAGGCAGCACAGCTACTAATTGCTTTGATTTTACACTGAAGAAAGATAAGAGGAACAAGCTGGTGGCTCAGCCAGGCAGGATGACCCACAAGAGGAAGCAAACTGAAGAGATAAGAAGGGGGAACAAGATGAGGATTAAGCAGGGCTAGAAGCACTTCAGGGCAACACTGCCACATGCTCCACCACAGAAGCAAAGACATTTCCCTGGGAGCAGATCATGGGAGGAGGGTGTTGACCACCCATACAATGTAGACAAGACTTCACAGCCCCGGAGGAAGTTTGCAAACCCATCAGGGCAAACCTTGACTCTGCCAGGCACCACTGCCCAGCTGCCTGGCACTGCCCTGTCTCTGCTTGCTCAGAGCTCTCCCCATGCCCCAGCACAGAGCCCTCAGACTGCTCAGACACAGCCTTACCTGCACAGGCACAAGGCACTGAGCCCCAGTTCCTGGATTGCAGGGCCCAGCACTGCTCTGAATGCTCAGGTGTGTTGCAATAAGGTTTTGGTATGCAGGAGGCACAGTGCTCCTGCCCTGCCCCTGCAGAACTGTACCCCAATGCTCCCAGGGGCTGACAATGCAGTTTACCCTGCCATCACACAATTACCTGTTCATACTGACCTTCAGGCTGCTTCAGCTTGCAGAGACAGGATTTAGGAGACCATAGCTGAAGAAAAGCCCTGCTAGACTCCACAGGGCTGAGT
Organism: Notiomystis cincta; assembly: GCA_013398075.1. NCBI lineage: Eukaryota > Metazoa > Chordata > Aves > Passeriformes > Notiomystidae > Notiomystis > Notiomystis cincta. Next base: position 97,419 of record VZRX01021225.1, read on the forward strand.
TACAGCATGACAAATCCATGTGTACAGGAGAAGAGGGCTTTGAGAACACCTGTACCAGCTTGCCTGATCCTGTCCCACACTCACCAGGAAGTAAAAGCAGACACTGCTTCAGGGAAAACAGGGTTTGCCCAGGAGGTGATCATTTGTCAGGCCATCTCATGGCTGGAAGGCATCAAAAGCCAGATGCTTAAGAAAACCAACTCCATACACCAATATCAAGTGGTATCACTTGAGGAAGGAGTCCAATCCCCAGTTTCTTCTCCCCCTCCTCTTCTCAAGAAGGCCTTATAGCACCTTCCAATACATAAAGGGCATCTCCAAGAAGGCTGGCAAGGAATTTTTTACAAGGGCAAGCATAGGACAAGGGGGAATGGTTTTAAGCTGATGGAGAGTGAATTCAAATTGAATATCAGAAATTAAAATTCTTTGCTGTGAGAATGGTGAGGCACTGGAGCAGGCTGCCCAGAGAAGCTGTGGATACCCCATCCCTGGAAGCATTCCAGACAAGGCTCTGAGAACCCTGGTCTAGTGGAAGGTCCCCCTGCCCAGGGCAGAGAAGTTGGAACTGGATGATCTTTAAGTCCTTTCCAACTCAAACCATACTTTGATTCACCCTCTCCTACTTCTCTTGTTTCTCCAGTACCAGCAGTCTTGGAAACAAATATTTGGATATTTACAACTCTTCAGGAGCAACTATGGGACCAGAAAAGGAGAGGGGATCCTAGCTGATCTCTCTTCAAACTATCATGCTCCTTTGCTCCACTTCAAGGAGTGTTACACCTTGGGGGAAAAAAGTTAAAAAACTATATCTGTTGCTCAGCACTTGAATGTCCTGAGTAGGAACTGGCAACACAGTCCTTAAAGCCTGAGGTGAACTCTGCAAAATGCCTGCCTGCTCCTGAGAGCCACTGACATCCACCAATACATACCAGATGTTGGTGGCACAGACAGAAAACCTGGATGGGCAGGCAACAGGCTGTGCCTGGGAGCCAAACCTCCCCAAGCCAGGGCACTGGGAGCACTGGTTGGCAGCAGGGAGCAATAAGGGACCAACACAGTGGGGCCATGGCAAGAGTCAAGGCAGTCTCTCCTTTTAAGCCTTTCCAGCAGTTTTGACCTTGCTGGAAAAGGTTTCAAATCCCACTTGGCTGGAGCTGAATGAGACACCAGGCACAATAAAAAGGAGAGAAAACTCCAAAGATGGTCACAGACAACTAGCATAAGATTGTCATCTCTGCTTGGTGAGAACATGATACTGCAGACTACTCCCAGACTTGCAGAGCTGACTCCAGCAATTCCCTTGCCCACTGCCCCAGTCATCTGGCAGAGCCTTTCCCTCCTCAAACATCTTGGTGCAGGTCAAGGGGACTGACACCACAGCTCCCAAAAAAGACCAGCCAAGCAAAGTGTGCTTCACAACAGCTGCCCCACACAGAGTTGCTACAGAGCAACCAAGCAATGTTTGCAATACAAAACCAGAGAGGACACTTGATAGAGAAGCTTTTGTTTCACCCCTCTCTACTCAGTTACTACAGGTGATGAATCCACCACTAGTTAAAATAGAAACACCCAAGTCTGATAGGGCTTTCCTAGTATCTAAAGCAGCAGAAATTATCTGCTAAAAATACAGAAGACCATGTTTTTCTGAACAGTAGAGCTTTACTCTCACCTAGCCTAGCTTTGAATTTGGTGAGCTTTCTTTTTAGGTATTTGTGGAGCACAAGAGACAACTGTGAGCTACAGAAAACAGGGGAAAGTGTAAATATTGAATTCCATGCCAGTCTACACATTCTGTAGGAGAGAGATCAAAGTGAGCCTGACTGTGTCATGGGCACCACCAGCATACAGGTGTGCCACGACACCCAGCATGTGAAACTTCATACAAGTATACACTTCATACGTGTCTGGAGAGAGGGGTTTCACCAAGTCTTCTGCCCATCTGAAGCAGGGTCCCCAGGTCAGGCTGGCAGTTTGAATGGGTTTAGATACTTCCTCAGAGAACATGCTGCAAGCCAACACAACTGTAGACACTGGGCCCACGGGAGAAGACACAGCCATCTAATTTACTGTAACTCTCAACCCAGATTATTCTTGCTTCATTCCATAGCCCTGTGATCAGCTCACAAATGAAGATCCCATTAAGTTACCCTTTCCTTTCCACTGTTCCAGCACTCAAGCTTTCAGATTATTCTTTCTAGCTTTTTTCCTGACCTCTTCCTCTCCCCATCCCACAGAAAACCACAGACCTCCTACCATTGCTCTGTAAGAGCTCCCAAGGGTACAGGATACTGCAAAAGCACCTATTTCCCCCAGCCAAAAGGATGAAGAAGTAATGAGTTATTTCCAGTTAGACTCCCCATTTTAGCAGAGTCTGCAAAATTGTTGCCACCTGACAAAGCTTTGGCAAAGATTTTTTTTTTTTAAACACAAAACTTCAAGGACTGCTTAAAGTGAGATGTTAAAACAGTGGTTTTATTCAGCCAAGGTTTGTCTTCCATAGCTCTGGTGTCAGTCCCACGCACTTATCCAGCATCCTGGTAGCTGGAGATAGTGTGTGGGAGAAGATCATGACAAAGCAGTTCCATATTTTTCCTTGTGACTTCTATCCCTTTACTGCCAACTTAAGATCATGCTTGGTTTGAAGTCTTTTCAGTAAAAGCCATCCAGGAGAAGACTCCCAAGTACTTCTTGGGGAGGTGGGAGAGCAGTACAAAAAGCCACAATGCAGTAACTTTCATCCTCCACCACCAGTACTGATCCCTAGGATGCAGGCACTTGGCTGCCTTCCTAAATGGGATGCTTTCTCTTAGCCAGATATGCCTGGCAGCAACACAGGAATTCAAGGAAAATGCAATAGCTCATTAAAATCTGGGCCTTTTCAGGCCTTAGTTTTTATCTAGAGGATCACATTCCCATGCTACTGCTACTTAGTAATGGAAAAACTTGAATTTTGAACACAAATCCACTCAACCCCCAAAGATAAAATAGCACCACATTTTGCTACACTCTCCAAGAAAAAAACAAACCCATACTGCTACACTCCAAGAAGTCTTAAATACTTGCACAAGGGGTTACTGCATCATGCTTGGGTTGTGGTGCCAGCAGATAATAGTGATTAACAGCAATATAAATCAATGCTGTAGAGAAGGGCCTCCCCACACCACTAACCCAGTCTGAGGAACTCCCCCAGCAATGCTGGGGCTCTGACCCTGTTTCCCCTCACCCCATAGGGAGGATCTTTCTATCAGGAATTACTGATGCCCAAATTCTTACAGTAGCCCAAGCCAACTGGAAAGATACCACAAGCACAGCTGATATAAGAGCTCCATGAACAATCCCTTCAGCTCAGCCAAGGGGGAGAATTTAACATCTGAAGCCAGAAGACACCAGTCTCACCCTGCTGTTACTAGTGCACCATGGAGAAAAGAGCTCCAGCTGGCACTGCTAACTGTGGAAATAGCAGCTAATGCATATTACAGTCAGTCACCCCTTATAGAGGCCCTTTGAAGAAGAAGTAGATCCATTTCAGCTATTCAAAGCAACATTCCCAGAAAGCACTGAGGTCTAGTGTGGGTCTGGCATTTGTTTCTGAGGTCTGTGCAAAGCCCAGACTCCAAATGAAACCAGAACACCAGGAAGAGGCCAAGTCACTGCAGAGCAAGTCTTTACTTGACAGCAGTTATCTAGAAACCACCCCCCTGCACAACTCTGATCAAATAGCAGTCAAAATGCAACTCAGTGGTGACAGAGAAGTTGGGAGCAGCTACTCCTCCTACTCCAACTGCAGCTGCTGGATAACACAGCAGCTCTGGAACAGCTGTGCCACCAAGAATAAAGCAGGATGAATGTTACCACAGGGTGACTGCACCAGCAGGCAAGGCTCTAGAAAACATCCCTGCCTGCTGCCAAGGTGATCCTGATGCTGTCACCTATTCAGCCTCTCCCTGGCTGTGTGTCTGCTGCACCAGACTATACATTTTGGACATACTCCACAGTTTCTCTTTTCCTGACACGTTCTCCTTTTGGCTTAGCCAACTTCTGTGTTATTAAAGCTTCCACCACCAACATTCTCATCTTTCCAGCAGGCAGGCACCCTTTGCATCAGATGTCGTCTTCATCTGAAGTTCAAATCTGTGTCCCATGTCTCAGTATCCCAGTCACCATGTTTCTTCTTATTTAAACCCTTTCCCAGACACAGCTCTCTATCTAGACACTACCTTTTTCTTTAGTTAAGCATATTTTAATGTGTATTTCATAGTGTTCACTCTTAATGATCCCTTATATGTTAAAATCCAGCATGCACAGGCCTGGGCCTCCTTTCACTCAAGAATTCATCTGATATCCATCATCTCCATTCACACATGCACTTCTTCAAAGAAAAGGTCTCAGTATCAGTTAGCTTAATCCTCCAAATTAGGAGGTCCTGGTTGAGCCCCCAGCTGTGACTTCTGCCCAGCTATTCCCTTCACATTACAGTGTTGAGACTCAGAACACTAACTTCCATCCAGCACACCAGGAAGTCAACTAAATGACCAATAACCTCATTAATGCACCAGTAGCATCTCATGGCTATTTATATCACTTTGTACACAGCTATGAGGCTACTAATGAAGTCTCATGAGCCACACATGATGCTACTGAGTCACCCTTCCCTCCCACACCACTTTGCACTAGGAGGCACATCTATCCCACTTTGCCCTCCCACAACAAGTCTTTCCAACATAGACCTGATGTAGAGTCCAGCAGGTTGTTCAAGGAGCATCACTCCAGCATTCCTGAGGGCCTGGGTCCTCAGGCTTTGCTATCATCCATGGACACCTGCACCCCTTCAGTCAGCTGATCTCACCTGTCTCATTTTATACACTGTTCTCTCATTTCAGGATCCACGTTTTCTGCCACATTCATGCTTCCATTACCCTAGTCTCCTCCCAAACAGCCAATCCACCTGAATTATTTCTTCCTCATGGGTCATTTCTTCCTCAGTTTTGTCACATCCATAATTAAGCCTGACACTTCCAATACCATTACCTTGGCAACCTCAGCCTTACATGGTATTACTGATATGGTGCAGGTGCCCTTGAAAGGTTTTAGCCTGCAAGAGCTGCTTCAGACACTCCATAACGATCTTGTTCCTCCTGGTTACATATTGTTTACTTTACACACTCCAAGACAAATCATTCAATTCCAGCCTTAATTCCCATGCCCAGCTCCAGTTACCTGCCAGCACTTTCTTATCTTACACACAGACAGTTCACATAGCAGAGCAACATGTTTTGTACTTCCACAGCATCCTGCTATCTCAGCTGTGTGATTACAAGTCTTTGTCCTTGAAGTGCTCTTGGGAGAGTCTCCTGATACCCTACAAAGGCCTTAACAGATCACACAGCCTGGCTCTCCAGAGGGAGTTTGTGTCCACAGTGGGTTTCCTCTGTTGACACACACCAGTGTCACAAAACTAGTTGAATTTTAACTATTTGTTATTTAAATACACTTAAATCCCATTCCCACATATCCTGCATTGAGGATGGATCTGCAGAAGTACAGAAGGCATTATCTTATGCACTTGCACTAAGCCTTCCCAGGGGATCAACAGCCTGAACAGTAGGACAGGGCAGGAAAGATTATCCAGTCTTTGGGGTTGTATTACATACAACACACCCCTTTAGCATAAGGGGGGTTTCTGTTACAACAGCAACACACGCTGCATTTCTAGTGTAAGTTCAAACAACTGGGCTAGAATTACCCATGGGAATACTGCACTTATTGCATGGCCAAGGCAGACAGCTACAGCACCTGCTGATCTACAACTTTGTTATAACTTTAAAAAAGAAATCCAGCTACCTTCTGTCGTGGTCTTCAGACATGCAGAACATAGCTCACAGATAACATTATGGATTTTTTATTAGTAGAAAGCAAAAGAAAGTTTTGTGTTTCCAGGAATACAATCACTCAAAGGACTTTCTGTGTAATTTTTTCCAAATTAAAGTGTTTAAAGCCACTCATCACACAACAATAACAATTTATATTAGTATCTTTCACAAGCAGGTGGTGCTAGGAATGTTACAGAGTAGAGCACTGAAACAAAGCAATACTCCAACCAAGTTATGCTACTGTACATGGACTTGTACCCACATGATCAAACAGCAGATATGTCAGGGTGAAAGGGGCACCACCTCTAAAGGGATTTATGTTTTTAAAAAGCCAGGCAAAATACAGAACACCTCAGTTGTACACTGCTCTGCTACTGAAAACATTTAAGGTAGTTTATAACTGCAGAAACATTGCAAAACAGCCCAGTCTATAAATGCAGAAGAGAGAGAGACTTTTGCTTGGCATATGTGTACTCACATGCTGAGAAAAGACAGCCAAGAGAACACCTTCACTTAACCAAGGACCAGCTGGATGCACAACCTGCTTTTAAGAAGGCAGGTTACTTTCTCCAGGCTCTTTTTCACTGAAGTACCTTAATAACACACAGAGAGTAAGGAGATGCCCTAAGACACCACATCATACCCCATGGAAGTTTTTCCTGTGGTAACCAGGGCTGCAAAACTTGCCTGAGCATGCCCTTGTACCTAAAGAGAGCAACAGGAAGCTAATTCCTTTAGTAATTACATTACATGTTCAGACAGGGAACAAGGACACAGGACACAGGTAAAGGAACAGCTGAAATCAGCACATAAAGCCAGCATGGAAAAACCTCAAAAGCACTCACCAAAACTTCACGTTCTTTCTCAAGTCAACAAAACACTATTGACAAAACTTAAAGAACTGTAGCTTTTAAAGCAACAGACTAACTAACATAGAAAACAACCCCCCCCATTAAATGCTGTAGGCATGAACCCTCCTATTTTCCTCAGTTTTACTTTCCCCCTAAGCTTTTTACTCACACTCAGCTACAACTAAGCTGGTATTTGTACTCATGGCTCATCCAGATTGTAATTAAGTAAGAAGCCATATCAGTGGCTCCCATCAGCACTACCTTATTGTAAGCACCTGCACTGTGGTGGACCTTTACAGACAGAAATCTGCACAGGGGTTTTAAGTGGGTGACTCCAAGGTCAGCTCATCATCACCCAGCACAACAGCAGCAGCAGCACAGCTCTTTGGGGATGCTTAGTGATTCCATGATCTTAGAGGTCTTTTCCAAACTAAATGAGTCTTTGATTAGTGCCTTATGCCTTGCTTTGCTGCAGGTGATCTCAATAACTGAAGCTAAATACCTCACAAATCACTCTTTAATTACAAACCATGTTGATTACAATTAGTTGTCTGGCTTCTAGGAATTTATAAAAATTACCTGCTTAAGAAGCTACTAGTAGGTGTAATATGCAAAAACATTGGAAAGTAATAGGGTGCAATAATATCTTTCTGTACATAGCAATTGGCTTTTGCCTCAATTTTTTGTGGTGAAATTTCCCCTGGTGAAATTTGAGAACAGCTGAATGGAAGCAACTGTTGCAGTGAGAGATGGAAGGTGACGCATATACTGAACACAGGAATTGCTTCTTTGAGAGAAAGGGCCACAGTGAGATGTTAAATGATAATGGACAATGATAATCCCTATTTTCGGAAATACACAGGATGAATGGAAATTAATAGTGGGAGAGAAATGTCAGTCACTGATTACTGACCAGAAACAGGATATTGGCTGGATTAGTGCCCCAGCTGCCCAGGCAGCCACGTATATAGTTTTGTTTCATTTTGTGTGTCATTCTGCAGTTTGGCACAGGCTCTTTGGAGAAGAGTGGGCTCCGAAGGGGCCTCACTGCTCCTTACAAACCCTGACAGGAGGTTGTGATGAGGTGGGGGCTGTCTCTTCTACAGTCTCTTCTGCCCTGCCTGCAGCGAGAGGGACGGAGCAAACGGCCCCAGGCTGGGACAGGGGAGACTCAGATCAAATATGAGACATTTCTTTTTCGCTGTTCGAGTGATCAAACATTGGAATTGGTTGCCCACGTGGCAGAGTTACCATCCCTGGAGGTTTTTCAAGTGGCCTCTGGATCTGGCACTGGGGGGTATGGTTTAGTGGCTTAGGGATAACAGTGGTGGCGCTGGGCTGGCGGGTGGACTGGATAAACTTGAAGATCTCGTCCAATATTGATGATTCCAGGACGATTCCACGATTCCCCGACGCCAAGCGCCGGCGTTCCCGGCCCGGCCGCGTTTCCATGGCGACGGGCGGACGGACCATAGAGGCGGCGCGGGACCAGAGAGGCCCGTGCGCCTGGGGGCGGGGCTATGCAAATAAGGGGCCGGGTGCCCTCACGCGCGATGGCTGCCGGGAGATGTCGGCGGCTTCACTTGCCAGGATGCAAAATGGCCGCGGGGCGGGGCTGGGAGGGCGCGCATGCGCGGCCGCGCTGTGCGCCGGCGGAGCGGCGGGGGAGCGCCGGTACCGGATGCAGGTAGGAGGCACCGAGGTGGCGGGCGGGCGGACCGGCGTCTCTCCCGCTCGTCGCTGTCCCCGGTTTGTCTCCCTGCCTGTAGCGTGGTGGGCCCTTGATCGCTGAGGAAGGTGGTTCGGGTAGGGTGGGACAGACACTACCCCCCAGTGGGGGCGCCTTTGCGGGGCAGGGGGATCCCCCCTTCCCTGCAGTGGTAGAGCCGTGGCGGATACTTCCCTCCGTTATCGTGGACGATCCCACTTTGGTCTGAGGGGTGCCGTGGCTCCCCGGCGTCAGTGCCCGTAGGCAGGGGGCTCACTCCTGGAGCCGGTGAGGGTGTGCCCGCCGGCGAGAGGAGGCGGCTCTCATTGCCCTCTTCTGCTGGAGCGCGCCGTGGGTCTCTGGTGTTACACCCTCCCTCGCTCGGCAGGCTTCAGCCCGCTGCCGTGGAGCCCGCGGGGAGAGCCCGCCGGGGAAGGACGGCGGTGCCTCTGCCCAGCCTGCCCCTCCTGTACCAGGGCTGCCAGGCCTCCCCTCAGCGTGGAGGGTCCCTGCGGGTGGAGCACAGGGGATGGCAGCGCTAGCTGGGCATGTCCAGAGTCACGGTGTCCCCATCTCCGCCTGACTCCGCTGGCATCACCTGGCTCCCCAGGCTCCTGTCCTGCACGCGGGGCGTCAGCGGCTGAGCTGGTGACCCAGTCAGTGGCCTGTGGCCGTGTGGCTGCAGCTGTGGCCCTGCGGGGGACCGGTGGCTTTGGGAGGTTTGCGTAGGTGAAGAGACTCCCTGTTTCTGGGAAGATCTGTAGCAGAAATTCCTGGTGGCTGCAGATGGCAGAGCGGTAAAAGTTGCTTCTCACCTGGAGCTTCCTGTCAAGTCTTAACGAAGAACAGGCAACATCTGTGCAGTAATCCCCTCTTGTAGCTCCTTTGAATCAACACTTGGGGGTTGTTTTCAATTACGATTTCAAATTTACTTCTAGATTTGTAATTTGAGGCCAGAGTTACCTGAGAATGGTTCGCATCCTGGTGCTGCATGGTCCATACAGGATTATTTAATATTGACAGCAAATGACTAGGAACAAGTTTTTTAATACATTTAACACACTTCCTTTACACTGTAGGACAACGAGTTGTTTAGACACAGGATGTCTCATGCTAAGGTAAAAGCCTTGCCAAGTACCAAGGCATGAGATCTGCCCAGTTATCGCTATTGACAAACCTTGTGTTCTTGTTAGGGAATGAGATCTGATTGAACAAGATTGCTCAGCTGGAGCACAGCTCCACGGAAGCTACCAGCTGGTTCAAGGTGTTAATTGTCTGTGTGGCAGTTGTGTTTGCCTGTATGAACTCAGCAGGAGTGAGGGAAGCACGTTGCTTGTAATGAGAAGGGTGTTACTTAACCTCGTGATTCACAGTCCTCAGTGATTGTTGAATTGGTAAACTGTACTGGGAAACGCCCTCATCACCTCTTCCAGCCATGTTTCCGTGCCTGATCCAGATGGTTTCAAAGGCTTCAGTGCTTCACCACTCAGACACCGAGCTGCTGGGAGCCTACTGTTGGGGTGTTTGTTATGTTTAGGCAGTGTGTGTCTTGGAAGGAGCATTCCTGAATAGAAATAAGATTTCAAGCAGTTGATTTTGTTGTTGTTGTTTGTTTTTTTGGAGGCTCTTTTGGTTTCATTCATTCAGATAGCTCTGTGGAGGACTTTCTCATTTTATTGACAAAATTCTGACAGAATCCAAGTAACTTTGTGGGGTGAGTATCCTCTGAGGTGCCTTGTGTTGAGGAGGTGTGCCTGGGAGGGAAGGAGTGTGCAGAACCTGGTCTGTGCTCCCAAAATGGGCTCATCACTGATGGATAAGCCTGACCAGACAAAGACCTCCATGACTGTCAGTTGCAGGTCTGGGAGGAATTGATGTGCCCAGCACCAGGTATTTTGCTGGGACAGGTCACAGGGCACCAGCTCTTTCACAGGTGCAGCTCCAGCCCAGCTTCCCTGTGAATGGTGCTGGACTGCCAGCAGCCCAGTCCTGTCTGGCTGTGACAAATGTCTATAAATAGGGTTTTCTCTCAGGTGGTTTTTCCAGCTGCTGGGTGGATTTATTGTGTGGCAGTTGCAGAGATACAGAGCTGGTGTATTTGGCCTTCTGTTGGTAAGCCCCTCAAAACCCAGAATATGCAGCAGAGACAGTGTACTGGCAGCTCAAGCAAGCATAGACATCCTCAAGTATTATTTGGGATATTCCAGCCTGCATTACCCACACAGCAGAGAATGAATACGAGAGTCATCCTGATGCTGCGGTCAGGTCTGCAGATGACTGTTTTAGGTTGCTGAGTGGCAACTTCAGCACAAAAAAGTCATCTGGCCCTGCTTGAAAGGCTGGCTTGAGCCAAGATTCACATGTATGGCTCTGCTGCTGGCTCAGTACAAGCTGCTTCAGCTGTGGAAGGCTGGAGCTCAGCCTTGTTGTAAGGCCAAAGCATTGCCGAATCACCATGGGACACGCGGACTCGTGAATCCAGCTGTGAGCTGGCTGGGAAGTTGGAGCAGATGTGTGAGCCCCAAGCTGTGGTGTGTTCCAGACACAGCTGTGTGCCAGCACTCTCAAACAAAAGCAGTGCTTTCCTGGTAGCCAGTATTCCAACATCCTCCTCAGGATGATAAGATCTGTGGACGTCACTGGCAGGAGCCAGATGTCAAATGCGGAGGAGGAAGTTTCTCAAATAAAGACTCATTGCTTTCTAATTTATGAGCTTGTTTCTTTATGACTCTGTTAGAGGTTCAGTGTGAATGAATGATAGCTCTTCCCTCCTGCAGCTCCTTTTTCCCATTACTTCTAACAGCCTCATGTTGAAAAGTTCTGACATACTCCATGAGTAATTCTCCATCCCAAGGAAAAGGTTATGAAAATACCAGTGGGGCAAGCATAAATAACACAGTGCTTTGGGTGTAGAAGTAAAATCTGCTTTTTACAGACAGTTGTGATTTGTGTTTTATAACTGCACATTTGCAGATGAGGAGGGAAAAATATCTATCAAATTACCTAATGACTATCCTAGCAAAAGTGACATCACTTGCAAATATCAGCTGGCTGGAGGGGTTGCACATCTGCGAGGGAGTGATGAGGGGGCAGAAAGAAAGGAACTGGAACTTTACTCTCTTTGAACAGTGCTGTAGCATTTATATGACAAAATGAGGTGTCTCTGGAAACTTCAACAGCTGTGGTTTGTGCAACATGTGCTCAGCGAAGCACTCTTTGGATGGGGACAGCATGAAGTGCAGCACTAAGACCAAGGCTTCAGCAGGCTCTGCTTTCAAACAGGTTTTGGATAGCAAAGGCAAGCCCAGGATAGGAATCACCCTAGTGGGTCACACCATTGGTTTGTCTCTCCCCATATCCTGCCCCACAGTGGCAGCAGGAGATGCAGTTTAGGGGGAGAGCACATGAGTCTGGGCACCACCTGTGGCCTTTCCACTTATCCACCCCCAGCCTGCACAGCTGGCTTGGGGCTGCTAGAGGGGATTTCCCTGCCTTGTTTCCTTTAGTAGCTATTTGTGTACAGCTGTTTTCCATGACTTTGTCTAATCCTTTGAACCTGCTACCCAGCTCTCTAATATCCTTTGGCAGCAAATGTCAGGTGTTTGCTACCTGCCAGGTAAAGAAATATTTTTGTGTGCTTTGAGCTGACTTCCTGCTAGTTACAGTGAGTGTTCTCAGTTCTTGTGTCCTGACAGTTCCATTAGGGGGCCCAGCACTCTGGTGTCTTCATGTGCTCTTCAGTCAGTCCTCCACAGAAGGCTTTTGGTGAGAGACAGAGAACTTACCTGTGGGACCTTAACTCTCCCTTCTTTTCAACCTTTGTCTTCATACATCATGATTCCTTTCCAATTCTTGACCATACAAAATGAAATTTCCCCTTGAGGTTTGTCTGTCTTTAATTATGTCTATAAAAGTTCATTGTCTGGCTGAATTCCCTTCCAAGCAGTGTCTTCCTTTTATCTGGCCATGGGTTTTGGCCTGGCAGGGATGTGGAATGGTGTCTGAGCTCCACAAGGGCTCTGCAGTTGGATCCAGTTGAGGTCTAGTGCTTTGGCCAGGAGTGGAGCTGAGGTACAGTTTCAATCTAGTGATGTAATTGATTGGAACAAATGCTGTTTCTGCTCCTTCTGAACTAATTATGAGGAATTCCTTGGCCTAGGCACAGCAGATGGTTATTTTTGCTTTTCTAATCTTGCCTAGAAATGGTCAGACTCATGGCTTCAGGGAAATGCTGAATGGGACTGGCATTTCATCAGGTTTCATACCCAGACGTTTATTCTTCTGCTTGATTTTCTGCTTGGACTTCCTGCAGCTGGTCATGTAAGCCCAAGAGGCTGGTGTGGTGCGTAGGTTCCTATTTCTTATGTGTTCACTCTTATCCCACGTTGCAAAGCCCCCATGATGTGTCTGAGTTGGTTGAATGCAGACCATGGAGGGCTGAAACAGGAGTGACACACAGCCCTTTATCTTGCTTTTGACAGTGCCAAGATAACAACCTTGTTGTCACCCTTCATGTGTGTGTGCTGTGAACAGGGCTTCTCATGATGGCATGGGCTGGAAGAGCTGACTTGTACTGATTTAAGAAACCCTTATGTCTCACATAAGTGCCTTGTGTTTTGCCTAGGGTCTGTAGCAACTTAAGTGTGAGAGAGAGCTCAGCCTGAAAAACACAAGAGAACATTTCTTGCTCCACCTTCTGGCCATGAGCTCCAGTCAGTGCAGGTGTGAGGAGTCTCCTTGTGAACATACAGCGACTTGTTCTCGTCTAAGGCTGCTGTGTCCATGTGTTTTATTTCTATGTATATTACTGTTAGAGCATCTTTATTTCAGACTGTGGTCTTAAGATTTAGGCCACTCTAGGACAAGCTGGACAGCTGCTAAGGCCCTTCTGGTCACATTTATTGCATGATGGCAGTGTGCCTGCTGCAGTCATGTTCTGGCTGTGTCTCTTTATGCCACAAAGCAGCACCACTGCTCGCCATACATAACCCCTGTCTGAGCCAGCCCAGGTACTGTCAGCTGTGACTGCCTGGGGAAAGCATTGTGCATGTGTGAGGTTACATCACAGCTCTTGTCATTTTTATTTTGGTAAAAATTTACATTAGTACCTAAAAATACCAGTGACTAGGTGTGTTTTCTGAAGGCTGCTTTGTTGTTTGCAGCTATCTAGCTTGATTCCTCCTGTGACCTTGCCTTTAAAGAGCTGGATTAATTGTCTACTTGCTGGATAACAAAGAACATTACAGGGTAAAGGACAGGGCAGGCTGCTCAGGAGGAGACAATCGCACCCTCAGGAGCCCACAGCCTGCCTTCAGCTTAATGAAACAGCTTTAGTGCAGCAGACAGCTTCTAGTCTCTTAAATCCCTGCCAATCCACTTTGCAAGAGCTCCTCAAAGCAATATGAATTCTGATCTCTGCAGACAAAGATTTACCACTTAACTTCATTCACCTTTTACTTTAATTTAAGAAAATGAATCTGTTTTCATTTTATTTTATTTATTTTTCCTCTCCTGCAGGAGCAACAATGGATTGGCCCCAACAAAAATGCTGTAGATGTTTGGAGAAGACGTCTCACCTGAAATGGAGGTGATCAAAGGAGCTGAACACTGACTGCACCAACATGGGGCTGCGACTGCTGGCTTGTCTCTTCCATTTGCCCACTGCAGTGGTCTACGGCTCTCTGTCGCTCTTTGTTTCCATTTTGCACAACGTATTCCTCCTGTACTATGTGGACACCTTCGTCTCTGTTTACAAGATTGATAAACTGTCCTTTTGGATAGGAGAGGTTGGTTTTTTTCCACTGGCTTCTGCACTCTTAGGAAACTCTGAAACCAAGACTGCTCCTTGCTAGAAATGTGAAAACTGTTAGTTATAAAAGCAGTGTTTCCTTTTGGAGAGGGAGCAAGGGAGCCTTCCAAGCGCTAACTTGGGCTTTTCAGTTTTTCCCACTTGTATAAAAATAGAGCAAGCTGGGACAGAAAATGTAGAAACTTAGTTCTTAAGACTGCCTTTCCTCTGGGGATGTCGGGATGTTTCACAGGCAGTGGAAACCACTGGCTGCACTGCCAGTTGCCCCGAACAGGGGCAGTGGTGGGTCAGGGAAGGTGTCCTGGGACAGGTCATGCTGGTGTCTCACCATGCCAGCTCAGCACTGCTTGCTTTGGTGACAGAACTGAGCTGTCCTGTGGTTTGTTTCACTGTCCTGTTTTCTTTCCTAGACAGTGTTTCTGATCTGGAACAGTCTCAATGACCCACTGTTTGGCTGGCTGAGTGACCGAGTGTTCCTTAGCACACAGCAGTAAGTGAAGTTCTGCTTCCAGAAGAGTCTGGGAAGCTGTTTAGTCTCTGGGGAAGATGATGTCAAATTGGCAGCTTTAAAATGATGGCATGGGAATTGTTTATTTGGCATGGAACTCTTAAATATTTCCTTTTCATGGCATCTTTGAAGCTCAGTGTTCATAGATGTTGTTTCAGTTCTTGACTGTATAGAGAAAGTCACACACACCTATTGGGTGGATGTGACTCTAACCCTTAACAGTTATGAGTTGTGCAGAACCTAAAATATGGGCATCTAAAATCTCAAGCCCCTGCTATGTGAGCAAGCCTCTTAATGGAGTGTCTGTACATGGTTTGGGAGGCAGTAGGGGGAAAAGTACAGTTGTTTCCACATGGAATGCCTCAGACCAGTTGTTCCCAAACTCTATAGAATGGGAGCTGAGTGAGGCAAGAGAGCTCTGTATTGTTGGCCATTAGCATTTCTCATGTATTTACGTCAACATTTTAATGAAAATCATGGTGTGGCTTCCTACAACTAGTAAAAACTCATGAAAATCATTTACATTGAGCAAAGTGCAGACAGTACAGCACTGTCAGGGAGAGAAGTGCTCTGGAGAAAAAAAAAAATCCCTTTTCTTTTTGGGCTTCTTAAACCCATGTCTTCAGTGTATTCACTATTAGCTGAGAAGATATCTGATGTGTGTAGTTGTTACATGAGCAAAAGCTATATTTGTGTCTGTGCCACTTACATGACTTCCTTGGAGAGGAAGAATATGTGATCATGCAGGGATTTGTCCAGGTACCTAGAATTTTTTTTTTCTTCTGTTGCAGGGCAGGAGCAGAGATTTCCTCCCCTGAAGTAGTTCTGAAGAGGCTCAGAGCACTAAGCCACAATGGCCCCCTCTTTGCTGTTTCTTTCCTGGCTTTCTGGGTTTCCTGGGCTCATCCTGGGTTGCAGTTCCTCCTTTGCCTTTGCATGTACGACAGCTTTCTCACCATGGTCGACCTCCATCACAATGCCTTGCTTGCAGACCTGGCTGTTTCAGCAAAAGACAGGACCAGCCTCAACTTCTACTGCTCCCTCTTCAGTGCCATAGGCTCCCTGTCTGTCTTCATGTCCTATGCAGTGTGGAATAAGGAGGACTTCTTTTCCTTTCGCATATTTTGCGTCCTGCTGGCCCTGTGCTCCATTGTTGGTTTTACCCTGTCCACACAGCTGCTCCGCCAGCGGTTTCAGGCTGATGGGAAAGCGAAATGGGACCAGGATTCAACCCTAAAAGAGTAAGGGCCACCAGTTCTCAGCAGGGACAAAGGCCTGGCATAGATCTGCAGCAAACTAAATGTGTGAGAAGATTCATGAGGAGGCAAAATTTGTTAATTATCTCTGGTTCTTGTCTATTAATACAGTTTTCAGGATCAGGTGTCACACTGGCTCCTCTGAAAACAGAACAAAACTGTTTTGTGTCAGCCCTAGTCCAAACTGGAGGCAGAGGCCTGACTTGCTCTATGGCCATCCAGTGTTTGGAACATGAAATGAGTTCATGTCTAGAGCACACAGTGAGGCCTGTGAGTAGTAAAATGTCAGAAGCAGCTTATGAAAGCATTCCTGCTTGAGCATGAGACCACACTGCTGCCCATGCCCTACAGAGTTGGACAAGTGAATGTCTCACCCTTTTACTCACTTCAGCTGCCTGATAATGGCTGGACAGTTGGTAGGCCACACCAAGTTGATTTTCCCTGTTCAGCTTCTTCCTTGGGTTGCCTTACTTGTCATCTCTTGTTATGAGCTGCCAGCATTACACTGTAGTAGCAGCAGATCCTGATGGGATGGGAGCTGAAGAAAGACAGCTCTGCATCTACACGGGGAGAGCTGGGGACTCTGTCCTGCTTGGTGTGAGGGATTTATGGTTGCCTTTTATCCTTCCTTTTCCTTTAGGCTGTACATTGAGAAACTCTCCGTCCCCCAGGAGAAGAGGATCACCCTGGCAGAGTATCTCCAGCAGCTCTCCCGGCATCGCAACTTCCTCTGGTTTGTCTGCATGAATCTGGTCCAGGTACGCACCCAAGTGACATGCTGCAGTTCAGAGGATAAGCACTGGCTCTGGCTGTTTGAGATGGGTGATTCAGCAGTATGTGAGTTCCCCAGGAAGGGCAGAGGTGTTTCCAGCACCCACTTGCTCATGGAGCCTCCTGCACATACTGGCTGATTCAGCAGCTGGTAGCCACTCTCCCTGCTTGTGACTGAGGATACTTCCTGAGCAGGCTGTGGGGTGCTCCTTCCTCTCTCTGCAGCGTAGGCTGGGTTATGGGGGCTGGCTGAGCTCTGTGCAGCCCATATGGGGTGCAGAAGCACAGGGCCTGGCTCGCAGAGGGTATGAGTTCAGAAGTGCTGTTTGCTGGCATGGCTGTCAGCACAGTCTCCTTTCCCTTTCCGTTTTCCTGAGGCTCACATCACTGTTCCCACTGTCCAGCTGGATCCATCTCCCAGCTGGCTTTTACCATTTCTGTTCTTCATCCTCTTCAGTGATTACTACCAAATGTCGGCAGCCTGCCCAGCTTTGTGTGCTGCAGTCATGGCTCCCTAGGGATCCCTCAGTTTCCCTCAGGCAGGCTCTTGATGCTGGTCTGCATCTTTGTGTTCAAGCTTCTCTGCCTTACCAGTGTCCTCCTGCGGGCTGCCTCTTCCCTCCTGCCATGCCAGTGTCTCCCTAAAAGCCTCGTGGTCACTGCTGTCACCTGCTGGCCCTGTCTGCCCCAGCAGCACTGTGCTGTACAGCAGGGCAGTGGGGCTGACCCCGGTCACGCAGTGGGCATGGCTGATGGCATCGCAGCTCTGCAATCTCAGCCAGCAGTGTCGGAAATGCCACATCCGAGGTCTTGCTCTACTGAAGTACTCCAGGTCTATCCTGCATGATCCCTTGGCATGGGGCTCCTAGGGCAACAGAGCCCAGAGAGCTGTTAGCTTTTTCTGTTCTTTCTCACTGCTGTTCCTGCTGACCAGCTCGTCTGCATGCTGCCTTCACAGGTTTTTCACTGCCATTTTAACAGCAACTTCTTCCCTCTGTTCCTGGAGCACCTGCTGTCAGACCAGATCTCTGTCTCTACTGGATCCTTCCTGCTCGGTGAGTCTCAGGTGGGGCTGAATGGAGCAGCCGAGTTACGTAGGACCTGGCCCGAGTCTGGGCTGGCTCTTCCCAAACTCTGTCTGGAGAGAAGTGTGCTCTCATGCAGGACTCTGTGCTGTAAGATTCACACGTGCACGCACCCCACATGCTTCCCTGAGACCTCTGAGTTGTCCTTCCTGGGCACAGAACTAACTTGGAGCCTTTTCTAGTAAGGACAAGCCTGGTGTGCTGGACACTAGACTGCAGAGAGGTATTGCACCAAGCACTAGAGGCTGCAGATGGTGTTCCTAGGATACAGCAGAAAACACACCCCTGAATTTTATCCCTTTCTTTCTGCAGCATATGGACCATTTCCAAACTGCCACAGATATGTGGGCATTGGTCTTAGAGATACCCTGAGAGGGTTCTGTGCAGGCCAGATCTGGTCAGGCAGTCCTGTCTCACTCATTTCTGCTCCTGTGCTGAGTCGCAGCCTCTGCATGACACTGGGCAAATCTCTTCTTCCTTCCTGTCCATGAGGTAGATGGAAGAAGGTCTCCCTCTGTAGGAAAGTGTGTGCTTTGCCACAAAGCCATGGAAAAAATCTGCTGCAGCCTTCTGTATGTGCAGGGGAGCTGCTCTCTGTTGTCCTGCTGGCAGTAGCCAACCCTGCTGTCCCTCTCCATGTCACGTCTGGGGGCATGGTGGAAACTGCAACTCCATCAAGCTGTTTGTGCCTCTGTCTCTGCTCAGGTGTTTCCTACATTGCCCCCCATCTCAACAACCTCTATTTCCTGTCACTCTGCCGCCGCTGTGGGGTTTATGCTGTGGTGCGAGGACTCTTCTTCCTGAAGTTGGCTCTGAGTATTGTCATGCTCCTGGCAGGACCTGATCAGGTGTATCTACTCTGCATCTTCATTGCCAGGTAGGCAAGCAGCAGTCACTTCCCCTGCCCTCTGCCTCCTGGGAAACAAAATTAGTTGTCCCTGTTTTAAGAAGAGGAGTGGAAGGCAGGGAACAGTGGGCAGAATCATACATAAGCCATGTGGTTTCCAACTCTGACAGCACATGGGACAGGTCACTGTAGAATCCACAGGCTGTCCTGCTGCAGAGTGAGGGAGGCAGTGATGTTCAGGAGGTCACAGACCAGCAGGGCTGGTGGCAGCCTGCAGCTGCCTTTGCCAGCTGCTGAGAGCTTCTCTCTTCCTTTGCAGCCCTCGGTGTGTGCTGCAGGTGCCTGTGAGCCACAGGTCCAGTGTGTCCTGTCCCCAGGCCTGTCTGTGTGACAGGCCAGGAGTGATCTGAGGTGTCACTGCAGAGTACAAAGGCTTATTGATAGTGGCTTCTTCAAGTGTGGGGAAACCTTTTTCACCCTTGCCATTTTTTCTGATCTGTCGCGTTTTCCTGTCATTTCTTGATACCCCTATTCAGTGCTTTGCCTGTTGTTCTGCAGCAACCGTGTGTTTACAGAAGGGACCTGTAAGTTACTCAACCTGGTGGTCACTGACTTGGTGGACGAGGATCTAGTCCTGAACCGTAGAAAGCAGGCAGCCTCAGCCCTGCTTTTTGGGATGGTGGCTCTGGTCACCAAGCCGGGCCAGACCTTCGCCCCTCTGATCGGCACCTGGCTGCTCTGTGCATACACAGGTAAGGATGCTCCTGGGGAAGCAGTGGAGCAGGACAGGGCCGACCTGTGACTCAGTGTCTGGCACCTTGTCCCGTGCCCTGGGTGGGTGCAGAGGGCTCTTCAGTTGCTAAACCTGTGCCTGGTCTCTGCATCTCCATGGCCGGTCACTCAAAGAGAATGGACAAAGGTCCATCCCCACTGCCACATTCTCACAAACTCTTCTCTGAACCAGGCTACGACATCTTCCAGCGCAACCCCCTGAACAACGTGGTGAGTGCCCAGCCAAAGCTGGAGTCTGCTGCAGCCTTGGAGCCAACTCTTCGCCAGGGCTGCTTTTATCTCCTCGTCTTCGTGCCCATCACGTGTGCGCTGCTGCAGCTCCTCACCTGGTCACAGTTCAGCCTGCACGGGAAGCGGCTGCAGATGGTGAAGGCTCAGCGGCAGAGCCTGACACAAGGCCAAGCACCAGCGGTCAAAACAATCTAAGGGTGCTTGAGCCCCCAGAGTGCTGCTGGTTCCAGACTGGTGCTGGAGGGCAGAAGGACAGGGATGGTGGGCTGAGAGAGCCTGATGTTCACAGTTCAGCTGTGAAATGCTGTGATGCCAATGTTTACTCATTCCAGGTGGTGGTCACTGGGGAAGGCAGGGAGGTTCAGCATGTGAGAGGCCTGAGATAGCTGACTTGGTCTCAGGAGCAAGAACATTCTATCCCAGCCTGTCCCAGGGAGCAGAGAGCTGTTCATTCCAGTTAGGAAGTGCTGTGTTGCAGGTGCTAGAAACAGACACATCCCCAATGCACTTCTCTATGCTAGTCATGGCTCTGGGGAGCCACAGCCTCTCCAGCTGAGCAGGAGGAGACTGCACAGGGAGTCCTTCCTCACTAGAGCCTTGCAGCCTTGGGGAGTGGAGTGGGAGGCTCCTGAGATATCAGGTGACCAAGGAAATAATTGCCAAACAGGAGCAGGGGTGAGAGGACTTTGAAGGCCTTTTCCAGTAACTGCTACAACCCTCCCACTTGCAGTGTGGTGGTTCTTGGACCAAATCCACTCTTAAGTATTTGTTGTTCACAGGACAAGAGTCTACACAGCCAGGCTGTTTTATGGTATGGCTCCCTCCTCTTGGCCTTGTAGAGGGAGTCATTGCTGGCCTGGGAAAGGTGCTGGGCTTGAACCGAGTTCAGAGCCTTGAGCTATATCATTTCACTGGGCACCCGATTGCATGGGTTTATCCCTCCTCTCCACAGCCCCTTCTACTCAGTGCTGTCACACAGCTGTACCGTGAGTCCCATCTGGGGAGCTGAGCAAGGTCAGGGAACCAACCCCTAGTCCAGCCAGTGGAAGTGCCTCCCTGCCCAGGGCCATCCCAAGGTGACCCAGTGAGGCAGCCTGGCGCCCTCCCCTCTTGCAGGAGAGCACAGCCTGGAGGAGACACCATGTCTTGCTTTTGTGCCTTTGATTCCTCTTTGGAGCCTGACTGATAGAGTATTGGGCAGTCACAGGGTTGGGATTTCACCTCTGTGGGGAGGGGCAGACACCTCAGCTCTTCTGTGCTTGAAACAGTGCCTGAGTTAGATCATCTCACCTGGCCAGGGACCCAAGGAGAGCATATGCTTTGGTCTCCCTGGTTTTGGCTGGGAGCAGATGGACAGGTAATCACCAAAGGAGTCCCTGAGGCAAGGGAGTGACTCCTCAATCCCTGTGATGTGTTTGGGGGCAGGCAGAAGGGATTTGCCAAAGCCTGTGCCTGCCTGCTGCAGGAGGGGGGCTTGGCAGGCAGTGTTTGGAAGCCATTGCATGTTGAGGGATGTTCTTTGTTTAGTGCCAGGCTCCCTCTGGGGTCTCAGCCCACCAACCTGCCATCCTGCCTCAGGACATGGCTGCCTTCTGTCTTGGACCAAGACATTCCTGCTGTGAGGCTGCTGTAGTTCTTAATCATAAGTTATTTGTGCAACTTCTAACCAAGTTTGAGAATGATTCTCCATTTCATAAATTAAAAGATAATCTTTTTCTGAATTGCTTGATAATTTTCTTCTAGCCAGTGGCTCTAGCCTGGCTGGGTGGATATAGTGCTGTGGGGACACAGCTGTGGCTGGGTGGAGACAAGGGGAGAGCTCCTTCCCCACAAAACTGCACTGAGGCTTGGCTGTTTCTGCAGGGGATAGAGTGGAGGCGTCACTTACCCCTCCTGGGAAGACCCCAGAGTTGTTCATACACCAGTGGCTGCTGGGGACAAGATGGGACAGTCATGGCACTGTGCCACCTTCCCAGGGCCCACCCTGTGAGCCAGGCTGTACTCACTGCTCTCTCCACTATTGCCTGGGCTGGCACCAGCTCTTCTCACAACAGCAGCAGTATCATCCTTGCTCAGCCCAGGCTGCCCTGTTCCAGCCTTTCACCTGCAGTGACACAACTCTCAGGGATAACACATGTAGAGGAGACACTTGGACACCACAGCTGCAGCCCAGGAATCTCCTCCCACAAAAGCCAGGCCAGAAATGCAATCCTGGACCCGAGATGGTATCTCCTTGCAGAGTCTGGCCAGCAACAATTCTGCACAGGCAAGAGAACACAAGTTACCTCCTTAAAATTGCAGTTGTGGGAAGAGGAGGCTAGGAGGCTTGAGTGTTGTATATGAATGACTTTATTTAAGTATGCTGGGCACCACCAGGCAACATGGTTTGGACAGTGTGCGAGGGAACAGTCAGGCAGACCAAACAAACGCTAGGTCGGAGACAGCACCGTCCTGCCCAGTCACTGCAGGGCACAAAATGGAGCACTGCTGCTGCAAGGCCAGCGGAGGGGCTGGGGGCACGGAGAGCACTGCCCAGGGCACGCAGTAATGGAACCGAGAGGAATTTGCTGGAATTCCCCTCTGTGCGCTGCAGCAAACCAGCAAGAACAGAACCTATTTCCCAGCAGAAGGCTGAACAGTGATGGCTCTTTTCTGACAGGTTCTTGCTTAAAAAACACTCTGCTCTGATGGGGGGAGGTGAACAAGCAGCCTGGCCTCAGCTGGGAGAGAGCACCCCACCCACCTGCCTATAGCTTCTCCAAACCCATGGGGGAGCCCCAAGAACATGGTTCCTGCAGTGGCAACTGGCTGCTGCTTACATTCATCTCAGCTGGGGCAGTGCACTGGCCTTTCCCTCACCTCTGTGGCAGTCCTCCAGCTCTTACCCTGTCTCTGCACCTGAGAGTGGCCCCAGGGTGATGAGTGGCAATGAACGGAAAGGAGGGAAACAGGGAGGAACTGCCACCAAGCAATTCCAACTCCACTGCTACTGCCATGTTCCGCAGAAAACTAATGGGGAAAAAAAGAGAGCACCGAATAATGCACAAGTAAAACCTAAAGGGGAAACAGTGGCATGCCCCAACACAAGCAGGTCTGCAGGTTGCCCAGGGCTGTTAGAGCAGTACAAGCAAAGCAGCCACCAGATGAGCAGAAAGGCACCGCAGTGCAGCAAAACACAGCCAGCAGGACAGCTTCCTGCTCACAAACCTGCCACTCACACCGACGCCCGGTGTGCTTCATTGTCCTCACCCTGGTGCGTTCCCAGCGACCGGTGAGTCCCCACAGAGCAGGGACGGGGTGGTGCAGGGCTGGCCTTTCCGCTAAGCGTGGGTGCTGTGCGCAGTGCGAACATCGAGCAGCGAGCAGCTGGGCAACAGGTGTTCAAAGAAGACCCAAAGCGTAATTCCCAGGTGCTGTGGTCAGTATTTGAGAAATCCTCAGACATTTCAATAAATAAAACAATTCTTACATTACAATGCACCTTCCCAATTATTATTTTGCCCCAGAATGGATAAAGTACACAAGAGTTATGCCTGGCTGTGAATACATGCTCCCTTTGCCCTGACATGGCAGGAAGGAGGGAAACAGCCTCGACTCTTACAAAGAACACGAGAAGTCAGCACTGTAAATCTTGGCAGGTTGAGGGGCAACACATTAAGTGCCTTCACGCCCATTCCGGGGTACTTGCTTCCGGAGGAGAAAAGGTATTTAAAACAAGGTACGAGAGAATAACCGTCTAGTACAATGATAGCTGATTAGATTTGCTTTGTTCTACTCCATGCAATACAAACTAAGTCCTATCGCCAACTTCTCCAGCTGTGGTGCAGACCCCACATCAGGCTAAGAAGTTACACACTCATACACACACTCACACACCAAAACAGTGGGGGCAAACGGACTTAACTGTTGAGAATGTGCTTTCTCTTAATAAAAAATATATTAAAAACAACTTCAAAAACCTACTGATGGTGAAGACACTGCTGAAGAAGGAAGTAGCTATGGGGCCTCAGCTATGTGTTTCCAGACAATCCAGGCATTGCAGTCAGGCTGACTAAAGCCTGCACGAGTAGTCTGCAGTGGTTGGCTCCCTTCTGGCTTGCCAAGCAGTTTCTATAAGCTGTTCCCTTTGTTTTTGCTTATTTGTTTTACAATGACAGATGTGACTGTGATGCAGAAAATAAGGGACTGAAATGAAAAAGGAATGGGCCATTCTGGAGAAATTTAGATTGGTATTTTCTCCTTTCCATTAAAAAAAAACAACAAAAAAAAAGAAGTTAGTAGTACTAATACAACCCTCCTGCTGCTGTCGTCTTTGCTCAGTGACATCGGGGCATGCTGGCGCACACACACACACACAGGCAGCTCTCAGACACTCGGACTCAGAAAAGCGAGTTTAAGTGAGTCTTCGGAGGAGACAGAGGACAGGTCCCAGGGCTAGAAGGTTTTTCGGTGGATGGCACGAGCTCCATCTTCTTCATATTCCTTTTTCGAAACCCACATTTTCTTAAAGGTGTCCAGAGAGGCCAGGATAGAGCCACTACAGAGAGACAGACATGTTATGGGTTAAAGGAATATGCAGGGGGCACTGTCATAGTATCTCTGCAGAGATGGGCTGTTTCTTATCGTGACACTTGCCCATGGCAGGAAGTTATGAGGCTCAGTTACCCACGACAGATACACTCTCTGGACAGTCACTCCTTCTCCCACTATCCTCAAATATGCCACTGATACAGATATGCACCATCTGGTGACTGCTGGTTCAAGAACACCACAAGCTTCACCCAGCTGAGCAACACAACCCCTGACACACAGCACCAGTGAACAACAGAACAACAAGAGAGCTGCTGGGCTGTGCCTCCCCAGCCCAATCTCACAGCAGAATGTGTTGCTGTGCAGTACATACCCAATCCACGTGGAATACAATCTCTCCTGAGGAGCCGATATCTGGGAGAAAGAGAGAATCAGTCAGTACCTTCCCAAGCTCCAGTCTGCTCCTCCTAGCACACTGCCCACACTTCACTCCAGCCAACACCTGACAACTACAGATGTGACCTCTCTCAACAGAAAGACACCCGGCAGTTCCCACAAAACAGCCACTCTTGTCCAGGATCCTGGACAGGGGTCATGTCAGAGGAGCCACCTTCTGAGTGATGAAACCAAACTGATTTTCATAACAGCAAATGCTGTTGGGGCATGTAAGTGTCTCAGGAAAGGCAGTTCTGATTTGAAGTAAATGGCAGCTGCAGTCTGAGCAAGGTTCTTTCAAGGTCAAAGGACAACAGACTTGGTAAGTGACCAACACAAAAGAGATGGCTCCTACCCTTATTTTGACATCCTTCGGAGCTAGTTTCTTCACTTCGCTCAGCAGCCTGTCACCAAAGCCTATACAAGACAGAAAACGTGTAGTGTGAGCACCTCAGCAAAATCCCAAGTTCCATCTACTGACAATGTGACCATAACCTATGTAGTCCTATTCAAACATCCCATTCCCCATCTTACATAGAGTCCAGTCTGGGGAGGCACAGAACACAGACAGTGACATAGGATTTTGTCTCACTGAGACCTCAAACACTGGCACAATGGGCTCTATTCCTCAGCAGCAACTTGAGTCAAGCAAATGAGATTTTTAGCTAGGACCTCCTCCTCCTTCCCTAGGCACTCCTCCTGTGTCCAGCCCATTTGTACAGGGGGCTGAATGGGAAGACCAGGATCTATTTGCAGATGTTAACTAGGAGATAACAGACTGATTGGTTCTGGCAGAGAGTATCTTTAGGTCAATGAGTACCAACTGAGCCCTGAGGGGGTGGGTTGAAACCTTTCTGCACACACATAGCTGACACTCATGCAGGACTAGGACCGTTGAACCCTCACATATCAGAGACCTAAAGAAACCTTAGAAGATGGAAGAGCCCTTTTTGGTATCTAGTCTGATATTGTGAGCTTCAGCAGCAGAAATGAACACTGCTATTCTGTTCTTCCACAGGCACTGATGGAAGGAAGACAGTAAAAGCCCTCTGAGCCCAGAATGTGATGTACGAGGGCAGGCATCTTGCATACCCAGCAGGATACGACTAGACTCAGGAAATGAGGCAATAAATGCCCTGCCAGAGCAGAGTTTACCCAGCCCTCACCCCAGAGGACAAGTTGGGTGATCTGGGTTAATCTTCCCAGTTTCATGTGAGAAAGAAGCAAGAGATCAGGTTATGTCACAGCAGAGTGAAAGAGGAGAGGCAGGAACCTTTGAAGAGCGTGGAGCCTCCAGAGAGCACGATGTTGGAGAACAGCGTTCGCCTCAGATCCATGTCTGACTTCTGAATGGCAAAAACGAGCACTTCATGAAGTCCTTCACATTCCTCCCCTATCAGGTCCGGCCGGAACAGGAGCTCTGGGGCTCGGAAACGGGCAGGGCCGATCTGCAAGAGCAGAAGTTAGGACAGAGGGAAGAGAACAGCGTGGCTTTGTTTACCGCCTACAGATGGGCCTGCCTTTCTTAGGTGAACCTTCAGAATAATGAAACTTCCTGGACATTCATGCTGCATCACTAGATCCCAAGTGAATGCCAGTTTGGACAACAGCTCCTATAAAGGGCACCAACTCCAGTTTGCAGATGAAAGAGGCGAAGAAACTTGTTCAGCCCCATACAGCAGGTCTGGCATAAAGGGAGCAAATCCAGCCCTGATACTGGAGATAAAACCTGTATTTCCTCTCTTTCAACCATTCTATAGTGGGCTCAGTCTTCAAGAAGTATTCCTAACTCTTCAAAGCAGCTGTTAATGCATAGGAGACAATTCCAGGCAGGACAAAAGGCACATATAAAACCACTGCTGGATTTAGTGAGTTGACACTTACCCATAATCCATACTTGATCTGCATAAAGTTTTTTAGATCAGAGTCTGCTCTTAAACAGCTCAAAATCCCCATTGTCATGCTGCATCCTTACCCAGGACTTCTACTATGAGTTGTGAGGTTTCTAGTAAAGTTTTCTCTCCCTAAAAATTCTAGTGCACAGTCAACAGCCTAGGATAAGTTTCGGTCTTTTAAAATTATCCCCTCCCATCTAACACCACATGAAATTTCCCATCACTGGGGAGCTTTTCTGGAAACCCTGTGCTTCACATGAGGAATTCTCTAAGGGTGGTCCTTACAAACCTCAATAGTGCTTCCATCTGGCAGGTAGTACTGAGCCTTCTCAGTCTCCAGAGTCTCATCCTTCTGGGGGTTTATTGACAGGTAGCAGGCACGCTGGAGAGGAAACAAAGTCAAAGAGAGGGAGATGAGAAGGGTAAACTCAAATGCCTCTGATAAAATATTTTTCTCACTAATAATCAAGATCCATGTATCCCTTTTCTCCGGCACAGTATTCCGTGCTGGAGAAAATACCTTTAAGGCTCACAGCAGGTAAATTACCTTGCAATATTCCACTTACGATCCCTAGCTCCCATGGATTTTACTCCATGAAGGGTAAACAAACACCAGGGAAAGATATCATCAGACCCTGAAAAACTGCAGCACAGGTAAATGCAAAAACAATTCTGAACCACCAGCCCAACTTCACCTCCATGTTAACAGCCCCTCAACAGGGATTAATGTGACTTTGACTATATTTTCCCAGAATATGGGACAGCTGAGGTTGCATATTAGAGGTCATCTGGTCCACACAGGGTCCCCTAAAGCAGGCTGTCCAGGACCATGTCCAGATGATATTAGCAAGGATGGAGACTCCATAACCTTCTTGAAAAACTGTGCCAGCACTTGGTCACCCTCACACTAAAAAAAGTTTATGTTCAGACATAACGTCCTGTGCTTCAGTTTGTGCATTTTGTCCTGTCACTGGGCATCACTGAAATGAGTCTGGCTCTGTTTTCTCTGCATCCTCCCTTCAGACATCTATATACATCAATGAGCCACATTCTTGTGGCTCAACAGTCCGTGCTCTCCCTGCCTTTCAACATATGGGAGTCCTTTAATCATCTTAGTGGCCCTAGACTCCCTCACGTAGATAATGGATTTAAGTGCAGAGCTACGTAGGCTGGAACCTCCCACTAGATTTCATAAGCCACAACTTCCCCTGAGAAGAAACCCCCTCTTGGACAAACACAGAAACAAGGCAGGGCATCACCTCCTTGATGGTCTTGACAATCTCAAACTCGGAGGTGGTGTGGAAGTCATAGCCTTCCTTGCGGAGATAGAGACGCAGGAAGCGGGAGACATCCCGGCCCGCGATGTCGATCCGCATGATGGAGTGAGGCATGGCAAAGCCTTCATAGATGGGAACCGCGTGGGTGACGCCGTCCCCAGAGTCCAGCACTACTCCCGTGGTCCTGCCGGTCGCGTAGCTACCAAAGGGATACAGGCTCAAGTCAGAACAAGCAACTCAAAGTGAGCCCAGGCAAACAGCACATCCACGCTTAACTCAGAAAGCAGAGGTTTCACACAAACAGGGGCTAAAAAGTCCTCAAAACCCAGGGTCTCTTTGCAGTTCAGCAAATTTCCTGTCAACTCTTTATTACACAAACTGAGTTTCAGTTCTTGCATGAAAAAGGGGTAAGTCAGACATCAGTGAAGTCTTCCACAGGTTTTTGTTTTGCCTAAGAATGGATTTCATGGCAACATCCCACAAACACAAATCAAAGACGAAAGACACTTACAGGCTAAGCACAGCTTGCATGGAGATGAACAGTGCTGGCACATTGAAGGTCTCAAAAAACACCTCAGCAGCACGCTCTCTGTTCTTGCGCGGGTTTAGGGGTGCTTCTGTCAGCAGCACAGGATGCTGCGGAAGAGAAGAAGGAGCTGTGCTGCAGTAACCAGGAGGCAGTAGGAGTGTGCTCCTAAAAGCTTCGGCTTATTTATCCACTTTAGGAACCACTGGTGCAGACAACAGGTACAAAGGAGTAATTTCTGCTGAGCTGTGTTAGACTGTGAATAATCTCTGTTAGGCTGGAAGACCAGCAGGGTTCTGGTCTAGTTATGAAGAAATTAGGAAATGTACTCTGTGAGTAACTGCCCCATGAAGGACAAACAGGATGACTCTCAGTGACAAAAAATCAGCCAGATTAGCCAAAATACACAGACCCTAAGAAAGGGTGAAGGCATATGGTCTTAGCACAAGCAGACAGAAATATTCCTGCTCCACAACCTAAATTGCTCTCAGACATTTAATAATCTTTTGGTCAGATCCTTCCAGACCACAGGACTGTGGTTTTCTCCTTCCTCAGTTCAAATCATGTCACTGCTGAGTGGGCATGCCTGATGTGCAGGCAGAACAGGAAAAGTCAGAAACACTTTGCCTAGACTAGACTCATTAGAGAGAGTGTGAATAGCAAATATGAAAGGCAGATTTTCAACCAGGCCAGACCATCAGATCTGGAAAGGAATTCTGCTTGGGACACTTCTTGTGCAGTATCTCCTGAGAGGTGAGAGAGCCTAATTTACTACAAACATACATTCAGAAAGAAGGGCAAAGGAAAAGTTCCAAATCTTTCCCACAGTTGCAAGGCTCCTGGTGTTACACACACACTGAATGACACCTGGGCCTTTACATAATGTGGTCTCTCACCTCTTCTGAGAATGTCTGGAGCTGGTCTTTAGAGTACACGTACTGCCAGATGCGCTCCATGTCGTTCCAGTCCTTCACTATGCCATGCTCCATCGGGTATCGGATCGCAAGAAGACCTCTGTGCTCCTGAGCAAACAGGAAGGACAAGAGAGCATCAGATCTTCCAACATTTCTGAGCACTGTGACTTAGTGACAGACTCAACTTCAGTCTTGATTCCACTAAAAGATAACTTATCTGTAGCATACAAGGCAAAACCTGAAACATTTCTCCCATTGAAGCCAAGACTAGACAAGGCCTTTTCAAACCAAGTAGGAATGTCTACGTCTGACATTTGCAGAGCACATTCCATCCTAACGCTTTTAAAGTCAACACACAGACACCTATCATGTGGTATCTTTGTACTACCAGCTCAGTCATGATATAAAACATAATAGAATGTTACTGGGGAATTCAGTTTGAAGGGCTCACAAGAAATGTGACCACACAACTGACTACATGATGACAGAAGGAGGACTGTGGAGAGAAGCTTCCTGTCCACAGCAGGGAGATACAGCAATTGAGTAGGGTTCATTTCTAAAGTTCCCAGGCAAAAGTATGTCACCATACAGAACTAGAAGAAGCCTAAAAAGAAAAGAGAAATATCAAAGGCCTTGGGAACTAGGTCTGTGGTCAGCAGATTGGCACAAGAATTTCGTGAAGCTTCCCACTCCACCTTGGACGCACATATAAGTGACAGTCTGTTCTCTGTTCTCCTCTTCAGACCTACATGATATCAAAGAACCACAGTCCAGCTGCCACATCCCCCCCTTACAGCAGCACACTGAGATATATGGACAAGTGCAGTGTACAGGTGTTCTTACCTCTGCCTTTGGACCAATGAAAATGTCCCCTTCTAAAGCACCAGCCATAACACGAACGTGCTTTGGTCTGCCCACACTAGAACAGACAAGAAAGTAAATGCTTCTACAAAGAGCTCAGATGCACCCAAGGATTGCCTGCTCTGTGTTTCTCTCTGTCCTAACCACAATTTTCTCAAGCAATGGGTGTGTCTGGGGGCACAACCAGGTGCAGACAGACCTAGGTTTGCTCTAAGCTAATCTCAGAAATCAGAGGTGAAGGAGACAGACTGTAGACAGTTCTGAGCTGGCTGGACATAAAGGAGCTGAGTCTGGCCATATTTTCACTGATTATACAGGACTCACCTGTTTCAAAAGTGCCTGGGATGAACATGGCTAGACTGAGCAATTGTCTGAGGTGTTGGATCCACATATGCTGCCTGACCTCAGACAGACTTCCCAGATTAGACATTTGTGTCCCATACCCCATCATCTCATACAGAATATATTGCTCAGAACACTAAACTACTCATTAAAAACCCACCACATTGAAAATAAAAGTCGATGACTATTCAGAGTTCCTGTTCCAGCAGTCTCCTGGTAAAACTCTCAGAAAACTTACAAAGAAGTCTGACAGGAACCAAGACATCATACTACACACTGAAAAAACACAGAGGTCTTCACATTTCATTTTACTTTTTCCAAGTCCTTTTCCTCATGTGTGCAGATTAAAGGACCTTATAGCTTTGGCTGTATGTTGAGCCTGACAAAGTGATGTCATCTCTTATGATGTGTGTGTCTCCCTGAAAATCTCAAAATATTTAACAGTGGAGCTCTCATCCCCCTGATGCTTCTTTGCAGCAGGCAGAAAAGAGTAACTCACTTTTCCATTTATACAAGTGGGGAATTCTTCCCCTCTACCTAGCAAAGAATTGGTACATGGTACTAAGAAGTTAGCAAGACCAGCAGATACTTACTAGTTAGGAAAGCAGTATTTTGGTATTTGGTCGCCCGCAAAACCTGCTTTAATCACACCCGAGCCCTGTGGAATCAACAGACAAACACATGAGCTTATCATTCATTCCGTCACCTTCACAAGTTTCAGAGAAGTAGCAAAGTACATCAGCACTGCAGATCCTCTCCTTTCTACCAGGAATACAGCTCCCCAGGGACTGACTCTCCAGGCTGGCTGGGGATGGGAGTGCCAGCTTGGCCTACTGGAGGGACTGACTGGCACCCTCTCCAGCAGTGACACATCTCACAGGGCACAACCACCCCATGCACCCTGGTACTGCTCTGCACACACCCCAACACTGCCCAGTAGAGATGAGTATTTCTGTAGCCAGGGCTACTGTGAGGGGTACAGGAGACTAAATCCACACTCCACAGTTGTCTATTGATATTAGATAACCTCTGGGGGGAGGAGAACACTCCAGAAAGCCCAGCAAGAGCAACTGAACTCTGCCAGCTTCAGAAGGCACTGGAAGAATAAAGGCTACAGGCCTCTCAGAAGGAGATTTGGAAAGGATGGAGGGAGGGCGGATAAAGTCAGAACAGGAAGTAGCAAAGAATTGTGGGAAACAGATTGGAGAAGAAACTAGGGAAAAGATGGTTAAACACTGGATGAACTAGACAGAGGCAGAAGTGTAATCAGAAAAGACACTGTAGACCAACCCAGACTGTGGTCTGAAAAGAACAAAGGTGCTGGTTACACTGCAAGAGGAAAGGCGAGGGGCAGGAAGCACAGCTGACGGGACAGAGCTTGTTCAGAAGAGACAAAGAAGATATGAGGGATGGCAGTCAGAAAGGCACAGATCCAAAGAGCCTTCTGCAACATTCAAAGCAGCAAACACAGAGTGGGTAAAACCAGCCACAGCAAGGCCCTGGCAGGGAGTCAGTGCCGGGCATCTGGCCCCACAGCTCTCAGCCCTGTCCGGAAGTATCCTGGAAAGACCATCATCAACTTGGATCTGTGCTGACTCCTTCCCCTCCTCCATTTCCTCTCCCTGCACAAGGGAATGACATCTTGAAACAATGAACAGCTTGCAGGAACACCCAAGTTTTGCTAAGGAGTGGATTTTCATAGGATCTCCTCAGATAAGCCGTTTCACTGGAAATCCCAGGCTACCATGGGCACAAGCTTTTCTGCAGAAAACAGGAGCAGTTCTGCTTAGCCCCATGGAGGGAGCAAAGTGTGTGCAAGTTTGCACTGAAAGCTGTGACCTGTGAAGAGCCTGTTCACT
The DNA here is from genome assembly GCA_013398075.1 of Notiomystis cincta. Taxonomy (NCBI): domain Eukaryota; kingdom Metazoa; phylum Chordata; class Aves; order Passeriformes; family Notiomystidae; genus Notiomystis; species Notiomystis cincta. Next base: position 129,786 of record VZRX01021225.1, read on the forward strand.
CTNCGGCCGCCTCCGATGACAAAGGGATCGCGGGCCCTCCCCGCTCCCGGGACGCGCGGCCGCCCGCACTCACGTTGTCTATCACGACGGGCTGGTTCGCTATCACATCGTAGGACTCCATGGCNGTTTTGCTAAGGAGTGGATTTTCATAGGATCTCCTCAGATAAGCCGTTTCACTGGAAATCCCAGGCTACCATGGGCACAAGCTTTTCTGCAGAAAACAGGAGCAGTTCTGCTTAGCCCCATGGAGGGAGCAAAGTGTGTGCAAGTTTGCACTGAAAGCTGTGACCTGTGAAGAGCCTGTTCACTCTCAAGGGCTCTGCAATAGGAATGCTCTGGTTTTAAAGCCAAAAAGACATTTTGGCTGCCCCACAGCATTTTAAAACGAGTAGCAATACAGCTCCTCCACAGCTTTCCACTTCTCACCACCTCTGCATGGGTCAGCATCACCACTTTCACTTCGAGGCTGGGGCCAGATGAGTTGCTCAGGGCTCTGCCAGGCAAGCCCTGGCTGCAGTGGTTTCCATTGCTGCCATTGCAGTGCCAGAGGGTACCAGCCAGAGCAGGCTCACCAGAAAGGAATGCAGGGCGGCCCCAGCCTCCCCTGTTCACAGTTCAGGCTTTACTGCCAAGCTACTTCCATCAGCACTTTCAGCCGGGCTGTCAGGCTCTGCACAGAGCATGTGCCCTCTGCCACCAGAGCCAGGGTACTCCTGCCTCTGAACCAGTCAGATTTAGCAGGACACATCTGCAGGAGATGAGTGTCAGGAATACTCTGCAAACCAGCCATGGCTATTTATAAGGCATAGGAAAGGTGGATTGCTTGAATCCTTGTCTCTGATAAACACCTGCAGCCAGGCTGGCTCCAGGAGCACACCCAAGCTGCCAACTGGGCAGGACTAACTACTTCCTTTTGGCACGAGGGACTCGGCTCCAGTTGCATCCCAAGGTCTGCACTAACTGACATCAGTGTGACAAAGTGGCCTGTGAAGTGTTAAAAAGACTTCCCTTGAGACAGACTCTCTTCTGGCTATTCCCTTCAAAGTGAAACAAGGAATAAACCAAAACTGCTCTTTTGATTTTTCTTACACAGCCTATAAACAACCCTCTACCTGGGAGAGAATACATTCTGTGTCAAGTCTTGCAGAAAAATAGCTGAATGAAATGCAGTAATGTAAAGACATCAGAATTTTGCACTTATTGAATATTTTGTTCAGGATAATGACTGATCTTGCTCCTAGCACATTCTGCTGTGGGGAACTGGTTTCAGGAGAACAATAATGCTCCTATTTTAGCTTAGAGATATAAACTTCCTTATGTCAGGCCAAAAAATTACCCAGCATGTCCTGGTGAGATTCCCAGCAAGTTATGTATTTTAAGATTTACATACTGAAGTTCAAAGTTAACCAAATGTGTTGAGAGTTCAGAACTCCAACCTGGAGTCAAAGACAAATGACTGCTTTGAATGTGCTGGTGGGATGGGGCTTCAACACAGTTGTGTTTCCAAGTGCCTGGGAACAAACCAAGAACAGCTGTTTGATATCTCTGCACTACAAAGACCTGACTGCACTTTCTGACCTATTCAATTTTTCTTGAAAACATTTTACTTCTTTGAAGATATGTGCACACTGAGTAAATCTGTTTATTATAGACCAGCCTGAGATTCCTATGCAATGAGAGGAAAATGTTTACATTTTGAAATAACTCTGATTCAGAAGGTTTAAAGACCTGATTTTCCATCTTTATTTCAAAAAAGCAAAAATACATGCATCTTCTCTTCTGCTACAAACTCTGATTTATTAAAACTTAAAAAAAAATTAAATTTATATACTTCCACCAGTAACTGTCCTGGCTAGGCTTTCATTCCATTTTGTTCATCAGGGGTTTATTATTTTTTTATTTTAATCTGAGCAAAAGAATAAAAGAAGAAAAACTACATGTAAAATGTAAAGGTCAAGGAAGGTAAACTCCTTAAAAATTCTTGTGTCTTGAAGGAACTGAACAAATCTCATCCACTACCTCTGTAGCCAGTTGATTACAGATTCATTCATCTGGAGGTGTTTGGGACTCAAATTTAAATGGAAATCACCAATCTTCTGTGTAGCACTTTCTATGGAGAGTGCACATTTCATATTGTTGTAAAACTGTTTTATTTGATACAGAATTTTTAAGATCAAGAACAAACCAAAGACAAAACAGCCCCTGCTGACAGCTCAGCTGCATAAAATGCCACCACTCACACTACAAAGCAAACAACATCATTCCATGTTCCATGGATGTCAAGGAATTTGCACTGACTTAGGCCACAGCTGGACTATCTACATGTGCATTATGTTCAGTGGGGCTCCCAGACCATTCAGAGAGACCTTGTTGAACTGCAGATGGGAATACAACTGTTAAAAATTAGACAATGAAGAGTATTAAAATTGTGCTGAGATACAGCTCCAGTTTCCCACTGTACACTACAAAGCTCTCCCTGATGAAAACATACAGCTAAGAGCTATGTGTGGTAAGAGAAAAGAACCTCCTTGTTGAGTTTTTAGCTACAGAACTTCATGTCCTTCTGGAACACACTGAGATACCAGAGCAGGCCTGGGACTGAGGGGGTCTGGCTCTCACCAGCTCACTATCTCACTTCCCCCTTCCCACCTTCCCACACACAGGCACACGTGGCACAGGGTAACATTCAGCCTCCCAAAGGTGCCTGCAGTTCTCTGACAAAGAGCAGTAAGGGAACAGCAGTGGGAAGGGTGGTACCTGCTCTGTGCAGCTCCACTTCCCGTCCTGCCTGAACTCCAAAGAGGAGCAAAAATGCAGCGTCACCACGAGGCTCCTGGGCCCACAGCCCGGCAGCGTTCCAGGCACGTGTCACAACAACTGCTCCATTCTACTGCTTGTACCGGGAGGGGAAGGGGGAGCTCGTTTATCGGAGAGGCAGGAACAAACATCAGCTTTTGTAAGACCAGCTGATAAAATGAAAAAAGACACAGAAGCAGCTGCTGGCACACGAGCCCTTCTTCAGGTCTGAGGCAGGGGCAGCAATCATTGCACTGAATAACAAAAGGGCATGCTGAAATAAAATACAGGCTGCCACTACAGGAATAGCTCAACAAAGTCAACCTCACAGTACCAGAATGCCTAGAGATAACTTCAATGTTTAGCTAATCACTCAACAACACAGCAGCATCAATGCTGATCCAGTCATTCCTAAAAACAATAAACCTACTGCATTTTTAACATCTTCAATAAAGAAGATGCATTTTTTTCTCATCATAGTCAATTTTACTGCTTACTCTCATTTTCTGTTGGATGCTTTCCTCCAATTTCTAACCTAATTCCCTCTGCTGTAAGATTTCAGGGAAAGAAAGAAAGAAAGCCAAAACTGTATCAGAGAGCTCAAGCTGTAGAGAGGAATTTGGGATCCATAATAAAGAAAAGGTCAGAAGAATAACCACCTTTATCTGAGAAGACCTACAATCTTTATGAGGAGTTAAAGCAATAGGTTGAGAACTGCCAGGCTAGCAGATACATGTCACATGGCAGAAAGATGCAGCAGAAATTAAGCTTTTGGAGGAAGAATGGAGCACAGTACTGACCCTTCAAAACAGCAGAATCTCAATCACTGGCGATAGAGGTCAGAAGGGAGGAGCACGGGTTTGTGACTCACTGAAGGAGGCTCTGTCCAAGATATGCCCTCCCACCCCTTCCTGGATGGTCCTTCCTCCTGAGAAGGCAGCATGGATGGAGCAAATCAGAACTGGACCCAGAAGTACCTCAAAGAGGCGCGGAATCACTGCCATTCACCTCCCGCGGAGCTATTACACCACAGACTGAAGGTCTGCTTTGTGCTAATGGGCAGCACCAGCACACTGCAGCAGCCATCTGCAACACCACTGTCAAATCACAGCTGATGCAACTCGTGCTGGGCTCAGATCCTTCAGCTGTGACATTCCAAGACATGGGAATCCAAGCCTTGGAACAGCACTGCCTTGTTGTGACCCTGTGCTGACAGCACTGCAGAAGGGGCAGTAAAAGAGACGAAGGTTTCTCCCTCGCTGGGCCTGTGATGGTGCCTGGCTGGAGAGCTCCATGTCCGGCACGGGCCAAGGGAGGTGCCGGAACCCCCAGACCTGTTGGGGGTCCCTGCACGGCCCGCCAGAACCCCGGCCAAGGCCCGCCCCGGAGCATGCTGGGAGTGTGGCCACGGCCTGGCCCAGCACCCCCATTGTCCCCCCGGCACAAAGGCGGGCGGGGCGGGGCCGGGGGAAGCCTCGCCTGACTGACAGCGCCAGCTACCAATGAGCGCAGGCGCTCGGGCGGCACTCCCGCCCCGGGCCGGCCGGTCCCTGCGGGCCGTCCCGCTGACTGACAGCACCC
>VZRX01021227.1:0-26706 GCA_013398075.1 Notiomystis cincta
ACCTAAACAATTCTGTGATTCTGGGATATCAGGATATCAAATCCATGTTCAATGAAATCCCTGGTGTGCCTTTTCTCTCTCTCTCTCTCTCTTGATCCTTCTTGGCTTCTCACCCCACTAAAAAGTAATACAAGAATTACCACCTAAGTGGGACTTTCCAAAAGCAGTATTTTCTGTGAGCAGCTCCTTTAAGGTCAGTGTCAATTTAGCAGGTGGGGAAGGAAGCCTTATGAATCTATTTCTCCTACTTTTTTCTCTAGGAGTTACAGAGTGATTTTCTTCATTGCTGTTGAAGAGTTTGTTTTTGTTTTTTTGTTTTTTTTTTCAATAGGTACTTCTAGGTATCCTTGTGACTCTAAAGCCAACAACCAAGCCTTTCTGCTGAAATTTCTCCATGTGTTTTGTTTCTCTGGAGACAATTCTGTCATGCATGCCCTCAGCTCAGGCAACAGTGAGGATTTCATGTGTTTTCTGCCAAAAAGCAGCTTCATTTCTAGAGTTCCCTGATGCTGAAATCCTCTTACCTTTGACTTGGTTGCTATTAAGTGGTGCCACTAAATACAAAAAAATTATTTTTTTCTGATCTGTCACCTGTATAACAGTAACCTAAATAACAGTAACACCTGTATAACCCCAACAGTGCCAATGCACCCTCCACAGGGAGTTTCCTCCACCAGAGAAAAGGTGAAAAGGGATAATTATGACTTAAAGCCAACTCTGAGAGCATTCCATGTAAGCTTCCATTAGAATAAAGAGCCAAATAAATTTCACAACATGCATTTTGCTATTAACACCTCTCTATAACACTGCCCACTTTTAATAATAGAAAAAAACCAATTGCCATAGAAGTTTCATTTCCTTCTTTATATGGGTAATACAGGAAAGAATATATCTGCAAATTTCAAAGAGAAGCAGCCAAGGCAAAGAAACTTCATTGCTGGCAGTATTTTCTTAATGGATGGGGTGCAAAGGGGTGCAGTTGTTACTCCTTTGAGTGTCCTTGCACAGCCTTTCCATTTTAATTGCAAGTTAAATGGAAGAACAGAATCATGGATTTTAATCACAAAATACAGTTATTAAATATGCCAATATGGATGAAGCCCCTACCTCTTCAATACTGCAAAATTATCTCATTTTATAACTTAGAATCTCTCTGGTTTCCAGATACAAAAGGAATTAAAGCAGTAGAGGGAGGAGGAAAGAGTATGACAATAAAATTAGTTATAACTAGACAGCATCACTCCAGAAGTGTGGACAAGAGGACAGTTTTCCTCCTTTGGTTCTCACACCATGCTAAAAAGACAATTACACATTTGAACCAGGAGAGATGTTGGGGTTCAGGTGATGGTTTTTTGGGGAGTGGAGGGGAGAGAGGGCTCTTCTGCTTCCTCCTAGAGGTGCTGCTGCTGATTTCAGAGCAGACTGCAGAGCTTGCTCTTGGTGTCTGACCCTGTCAGGGCAAACCTCCCTGCCTCACCTCCCAGATCAGTGCCATGGAATCCCTCAGGCAACACCAGGAACATTCCACTGTTTTCTTGGTATGTTCACTGCTGGTGCTGCCCAGAAGTTCATGCAACTCCAGCTCCCAGCTTTTCTCAGAGACAGCTCTGGACCATGGGCATTAGGACACAAATTGACACACATATGTGGACCTGGTTGTGGAGAATTTATGCTGCTGGTGCTGTGTATCATCCACCTACCTTACAAACAAACAGAATATTTGAATCTTGAAGCTGCTAGGCAGTTTACCAATCCAGCACTACATCTACTTAACAGCATACAAAAAAAAAGAAAGAAAAAAAAAGAGCTTTAAAGCTAAACAAAAGACTGTGAAGAAGAAAAGAGGAGACAGGAATCCACTCCATAAAATGCAGACTCTGAAATCAAGAGTATGACCCATCCAGGTGTCTGCAGCCTGAGCAGGGGAAGATGTGACTGTGCAGAGTGTGATAACAGCTCTTTTTCTGTAACACTTGCTCTCTATCAGATGTGTCCCTGCCTCCCTATTATATTTAGACGTGCACTGGAGGCAATTTTAGGGCCACTTCAGTGAGCATGTTTTTCTCCTAAAGAATGCACAGAGGGTAGTGTAAGATGTGAGATAAAGAGAGCACTAAATATAGAAGTGATTTAGTGCTTTAAACCCATAAAAATGAGTCAACAGAACTCCCTCCTCTCAGCAGACTTTTCTTCTAACTTGTTTCACCTCACACGTGCTGCATGTGGAACACACCTAGAGAGGAAGGTGATGCTTTTCTGCAGCTCCTGCTGTTCTTCCTCATGAAGAATCATGAGGTGAGTGTGGTGAGCTGCCCAGACTTAGACCTGGTGATGCCTATATTCAGAATAAACAGTATTATTCAGTTCTAAATAGTTTTATTCACTACATACTCACATATGGGGAGGGGAAAAAGCAGCACTTTTAGGCAGCCTGTGAATCTCAAGGTCACCCAGATGCCTTCTCAAATTTTCAGTTTAGTTGAATTGTTTTGATTTGTTTTGTAATTTAAATAATTTGATGGTTTTTAGATGAGATCAGAGTTGTGAACTGGCTTGTCCTAAATGATGAGTGCACTTTAGAACTCTGTTAATCTGATTTTGGGTGCTTGGTCTGATACCTTGAAAGGGCCCAACTTCAATTTTTTGGAAGTATGGTTTTGAAAGAATTTAGTGTAGTTATCTCTGACCATCCTGACTCAAAACTGTCAGAAAAGAAGGATGTGTGTGCTGCTTTAGCACTGAAAGATTTCCTAAAATAAGTAACTTCCGAGAAGAACATCATGATGGGGGTGAAGACATTGAGCCTCTACTGCTATAGATACATTTGTTTTTAAAAATATCTGTATTGCAATGAAAAAAGTATTACAGTTACAGATAGGATGAGAGCTTTTCACATGTCCACAAGCTTGGTGTGGAATGAAGTGTTTTTCATGGCTTTCCCAGGAATGCTGTTGCTCCAGACATTAAATAAAGTGAAGGAATTGGAAAAGGAGCTGGAAAATGAGAAACAAAACCAAAAGAAATGGCTCAGGGGTGCTCACAGGAGAAACCTTGGGGGAAAAGAATCCATTTTCTTTCCCTTAGAGTGGCTGCAGCCAATCAAAAATTGAAGATGTGGATGTAGAATTCCAGTAATTTCTTGGGAGGAGGAGGAGTCCCTTCCAGTCTTTGTTGAGTCTGTCACTGTCAGGTGTTTCTTTTGCAGAGAGGAAGAATAAAAGGATGGTAATTTGCTTGTTCTTCTGTTCTTGTGCATTTTCTGATGCACATCTCAGGTTTTCATTATTTCTTAAGGCTTTTTGTACAAACTACAGCAAAAAACCTGAGCTTCAGTGGGAATTCTTTCCCTGACTTTACAGTAGAGTCAGGATCTCATCCTGAGCACTACTCATTTCCACCTGCAGAAAATGTTGTGGTCCCATCAGAGTGAAGTTTATTGTTAAATTAGCATTTACTGTAAGATTCTGTGCTCAGTGGAGTGCAGATATTGAAAGGTTTTCATTATTTTAAAGTGATTCCTTTCTTCCTGATGATCATAAATAACTCTCTAGGGTGCTTGAAACCAAAGTCTGCTGGTTTTTCCCTAGAATTTTTGTACACACTTTTGTTTCACTTTACTGCATACATATTTATTTTTTGTTGGGGTTGTTCAGAAGAGTTATCATAATGCAGATCAGATGGTTGATTAAATCACAGCTGGCTTTTAAAAATACTTATAAAACCCCAGCATGCTTTTAAGGAGAAAACACTATATATAGAGTTCAATGAGTTCTGAAAACAGAGGTATAAAATACAGTATGGAGAATTGTTCTTTTGTTCTTTGGAGTTAACTCTCAAAGAGTTTCTCCTATTCACTGCTCCCTTCAAAATAATTTTACTGTGGGAAACAGAAGGGGAGATTTAGGTAGGAGGGGCAATGGCTTCAGTCACATGTCCTGAGGCTGTCAGTAATCCTGGCAAGCAAGGTGATGTTTCCTGATGTTGTGAAAAACCGCTCTTTTTTCAGATTTCAAATATCTGAGCAGGGAATTTTATCCCAAAAGTTCCTATAATCCACTGTAAAAACCTCCAGCTGTCAGTTGTCTTCTGCTTCCCTGCCCATCACAAGCAAGATCCCATCACAAGTCAGGAATCTTCTTCCAGATGGTGTAGGTAGCTGTAATTTGAAGTTTGCCTGATGAAGGGAGTAGTGAATGATTAAGCACTCACTAAGGTAAGAGGCAGCTTGTGACTCCTGTTTTCTTGAGTAAATAGAGCAAGGTGTTTAATCAAGCAGTGAAGGGCCAGGAGAATGTAGCTACACAAATCTCCAATGTCATGATGGCACAGACATTGCTAATGCATTCTCATCATTTGAGCCTGTCACTTCTCCAGGGTGCGTGGTGTGAAATGCTCGCTCTAAATCTCTGTTAGGGAGCCACAGGAAGGCTCAGACACTGCAAAAGCCTCTCTGCCTCATTTACCCCTGTGAATACTGCCAGTAACTTCAGCAAGACTAGCTACAGGAGTTATAATATCCATGATTTTAGGAGTGGAGTGTGCACTGAGCGTGCATTGCCTTCCAGTGTTTGAGAGAACCAGTGCAGAATCCTGAGATTTTTTGTGTCTGCCATTTAAATCTTCCCCAGGCAGGCATTAAGTGATGTTGCCGTGGCATGCTGGATTTTCTTCAGGAAACACTACATTTTTTATGTTGTTCCTGATACACATTTATTCAGAATGTTTAGAGAAATGAGCACACATGATGGGAGATTAAATAAAACAGTGAGTTAAAATGAAGTTCTCTGCTGCAAAGACATCATAAACTCGGGGCTGAGAAATCTCCATGAGGAAGCTTTCAGTCAGGTCCTCAGTTTTGCCATTGCTTCTTTAGCTCTGCTCTCTGAAAAATAACTCCCTTAGCATGAAGCAGTGATGCCTTTTTTCCCCTGGATGGTCTGCACATTTTTCCCAGAGTGACAGAATGGAGGAGCAGAGCTTTGGATCTTTCTGCAGTGACCTGAGCAAGGCTGTGACTGAACACAGAAAAGCTGTCACATACCTCGACCTCCAAGAACACCCAGGGTCTCCACAACCTCTGGAATGATACTTTTCAGCATGACAGAATGTCCTGAGTTGGAAGGAAGCCACGAGGATGATCCAGCCCAGCTCTTCAGTGGACAGCCCTCACAGGGACTGAACCCATGAGCTTGGCACTATCAGCACCATGCTCATCAGGCCAACAGAGCTAAGCTTGCACTAAATCTTAGGAAAAATAGTTTCTGTGCTCTCTGAAGTTTCTACTGTCATTTAGGTCAGTTCAGAGTTTCCTGGATGAGGAGAAAACCTAGAAAAGCTATAGGTACATATATAGATACATATGGTGGGAATAATCTGTCCTTTTCCATGTGTCAGCTCTCACTGCAGCTGCAGCTTCTGATGTTTTCCCCCCAAAAAGGCAGTGGGGAGGTCTGAAGACAGCCCTGATGTGATTATTTAGCAAGTGGTATAGCCTTAATTTTGGCAAGACCTGCAATTTCACCTCTAGTCCTGATCCAGCATTGCCTCCCTCCTGTACAGAGGATGTTTTGTTCTCTGTTACAGATCCTGAAATGTGAAGTGTGAGACAGGTGGCATCCTCCAACAAGCCTCTGAAGGGGGCCAGACAAACCTTTTGGTGAGAAAAGAGCTTTGTGGAGTGGCACTTTCTCTTCTCCCTGCTCACCTGGGTCACAGGTGTACTGGAGAAGAGGAAGTCAGGGCTGTAGCACAGCACATCCACATTTTAGGGTGTGTTAGGACGCCAGCCTGTGGGATGTGGAGGTGCTTCCCAAACAGCTCTGCCATGCCCTGCCCCAATAACCAGGATACCCTGCTGCGAGTTCAGTCCCCAAGGAAATGTAACAACAAAGTCCACTTGCTGTTCAAAAAAGGCCCTGGGAAGAATAACATGAGAACTGGGTAAACAGACTGCTCAGAGAGGGAGACTAAAACTCTGCAATACCCTGCTTGGGGGAGAAAGATGCCTGATGGCTGTGATATCTAGTGGGGATTAAAGGCTAAAAATGGCTTGAGGCTTTTCACATAAGCACAGTATGTTCAGAGGGAAGAATACTTTCAAGTTTGGCTCCAAATATTGAAACTTCATTTAAAGAGTAGGGTTTTGCAGAAATTTTGATAAATCCATAAGCTATTGAAATGCTTTCTGTGACCTCTGCTAGGAAAAAAAAAAGACAGAGTAAGCATTCCCCAAACTGTTCAATAATTAAATGCATGTTTGAAGTGATTTTTTTCCCCCTGCCTGGCTAAATACATGTTTAAATTGAAAGTTATATAACCCTGTAGAAAAAAAGGCTATGGCACAGTCTAATCCTGAATTATGTGCAGAATGGTTACAACCAAGATCCCTTTAATACAGCTATTTTAGTCTCAGTGCTGTGTGAATGCTCTTTGCTTGTCTTCAAGAACTGCTGCCTGTGAATTGTAAAATACTGGAGCAAGATTTTTAATTTTTTTTTGGTATTTGCAGCTCCCACTGATGATTTTGGATGGTGTAATTGAAGGCCAGGCTTGGCTGACCGAGAGCACATTTTGAACTTTGGTTTATGTGCAGTCAGCGTTACCACAAGTTTTTTCTCTCCCAAAGCCTTGTCTGGGAGAGATTCCTGGGAAAAAAAGGATTGGCAGAGGAGGGTGAGAAGAAAGGAGCAGAGGGATGTGTGGAACAGGGACACTTGCAGACACTTCCAGTAACCAGGAAGCAGGAATTGTGTCTAACCTTTTTCAGCATGCAGCTAATGTGTGGAGGAAAATATTCCTCAGCTCTTCAGGGGCTGTTGTACCAGGGAAACATCCTGGAGGATACAGGACCATGGAGAATTCAAGAAGATGCAGCACTGATGGGCAGGGAAAGTCTCAGTTTAGAAAGCAGCATTCTAATTTGATAAGGAATTTTGAGTTATTTCCATTTTGAAGCAGAATATCCATCCCAGAATATCCACTGACTTGGAACAATTTGCTTTTAAAATATTTTAAAACATAGTCAGAGAAGGGCGTTCCAAATGAGAAATCAAAATATCTTATTTGGAATTTCAGTTTCCTCAAAATACTGTGAAATATCTTTTTTTTTTCTTTTAAATTTTTTTACTGGAATGATACTATTTTTGCTACATAGTTGTTTTTTTTTAAAAAATTATTCTTTTGTCTGCTTTAATTTCTTTTGGTTGGTTGGTTGGTTGGTTGTGTGTATGGGGTTTTTTTTGGTAGAGAAATATCCATCCTCAAAAAGCTCCCCTGGAAATTGTGATGACCATGCTCCCAGGGTCTGAAAACATCACATGGTTCATCCACACAGACACAACTCTCTGAATTATTATTTCCTTAAACCTAAGCTGCCTTTAACTTTCTGCAAACTCATTAATATTTTATCTCTACCCTGTGTGATTGCACAGGGCTGTGTCTGTCCTTTGTTTGACCATGCTGAGTGCTGGCCTCATATCATTTCAATGTATGGCATCCCTGACAAATCTTCTCCTACAAAGTAATTATTACAATCATTAAATGAAGAAAGAAAGGAAAAAAAAAAACCCAAACTCAAAAGACAAAAGGAAAAGCCCAGTGTTGAAAATTAATGCATTTAAATAGTAGTTAAAAGGTATTTAAAAAGAAAAACACTGGCTGCAGCTGTTCTCCATTGTACAATGAGTACTACACTTGTTGTGCTGCTGCTGAAGCCTAATTAATTTCTATTTCATCCTTACTGTGGTGACCCATAGGAGTTTGCAGGATTAAAGATCCATGACTTTCCAGCATCTCCTGGCTATGAAATGATTCATTACACAAGCATTTTCTTTTTTTTTTTCTCTACAGTTGATTAAGAATAGACAGAAAAATCATGCAACAAAGAGTGACCTTGTGACTCAGGAGAAGATGAATATCCACTGATCTGCCTCTCAAAGACAATTATATTTCTGGTTTTGGGGGTTTTTTTTGAGTACTTCTGGGTTTGATTGTGGGTTTGGTTTTTTTTTTTTAATGTTTTAATTTTTAAACAAATTCATTAAACGAGGTGAATCTTGTCCCTTGTGTTTACAGCCTTAAAATAGCCATGAACTGGTTGTTGCTGCTCCTAAGCCTTTGCCATGTTTTAAAACAGGGAAGACTCATGTGTTTGCAAATCTGTCTCTTCTAAAGACACTTGCATTTGCAAATCAATTCAATAGGTACATCTCCAAATCCAGAACTGGTTGCTTCCCTGGTGCCAAAGCCTACTTGCTTTAAAGAAATAGAACACTGGCTTAATACAGGATGGGTTTTCTGTATTAAAAAAAATTTAAAAATCCTTTTGTTTCCCTTTTAGTCTCACAAAAAAAGTACAAGTGGCACTCCACATTGATGGCTTGGATTTGAATTCATACACAGAGACTTGGTTTGTTTCTGTTCCTCCCCAAACTGCTAACTCAAAAAATTTGTTCACCCTTGTAAATATTTTAAAGCCTTTTTCTGAGCTCTTGCTCAATGCCATCACTTCTCCAAACCCTGCAAGTTGCCAGAAGAGGGATTTCAGAAACACTAGCTAAAACATCTTGACAAGCTGAACAGTTTTTAGAACTGGAGTAGGTGGGCTTAGCTGAGTTCCTGCCAGCTCCAGAGCCTGCAGGGGAGATGAGCAGTGCAGGCACAGGGGATTGGGGCTGGGGCTGGACCTGCTCTCACTCTGTCCTGGCAGGGCTGTGTCCTGAGCAAGGCATGTCCCTGCTGTCTCTCCAGCTGAGCTAGGGACATTAATCACCTTTTTCTTCCAAAGAATGCTTATTTTCCTCCTTTTCTGAGGGTTTAAGCCCTAAGCCTGATGATCTGCACCTTTTCATGAGCATTTGGCAGATGCTGAAGTGCTCACAGCTCTTAGGAATGGACCTGAGCAATGCAACCTCTGAGGAAGTTTTTTTTCACTTCAGTCAGATTTCAGTACTTTATGCTTTTATTATGCTTTCCATGAACAACTGACTGAAAAATTTAGCCTCTTTTGGTCTCTCTTCCACACATGCTGTGGTTGGCATTAACATCTCTGAAACAGGGAACTTGAAACTTCCTTCTGGTGATGGTATGATTCCAGTTGTATCTCAGTTATACAACATAAATGCCTAAAAATACAAATTCTCAAATCTTTCTTGCTTGGACAAACTCAAGAACAATTAGCATTTTTAGAATGCAGAATTTCAAATACTTATAACCACCCTAATTTTTTATTTTCTCCTTGTCCAAACATTAACATGCATTTCAACATCTAAATTAATTAATTTTTTTCGATATGCATTTCTTTTCTGAATCTGTGCAAAAGAAATGCAGCATTATCTGATACACTGTTGTATTTTTTGACCCAGACCCTAACAGAGCTTGAAGACTCTTACAAACAGACGAAATCAATTTCTTTGCTTTGAAATTTCTGGCAGATGCTGGCTCTTTCTGGATGTCAAAGTGAACAACTTGATATACAGCTCATGTCTCTTCATAGCTTTGAACTATCCATAACTCTCTTTTGGGTTTTAGTAAACACATTCCTTAAAGTCTGTGGCATTTTACTTCTCAAATTCTATGTCTATTACCCAGGGTCTTGTTTCTGCACTCTCTTCTCTCTTAGATTCAAAAATATTTCCCTTCTGTATTTCCATCTCCTTTTGTACCCTGACATATTGGGATTTTTTTTGAGATGAGAGAAAGGTGCTAGGAATAGTGTTAGGAATAGTATTTTTTTAAAGGTGTATCCATGGGCTTAAACATTCAGAAAAAAGAGCAATTTTTGTTGTTCCATGCCTAGATATTAAACATATTTGACAACTGAAAAAATAGCATCAGTGGCAGACGCTATAAGACCAAAGCCACCAATTTGCCTCCTAAAATGACTTCCTTACTCCAATTATCCCTCCTCATCTAAGGTGGGATATGCTTTTCCACTTCATCTTGTGGCAAAGCTGTGTTTTTTCTTGAGCCCATTGAGGAAATGTCACCCACTTTTTTTTCTCTTCAGACAAACCATCAATCCATGAACATATACAACCAAAAAACCCCACCCCAAACCCTGTTTAGTTTTAGATGCTACTAAACAAAACATACCAACAAAAGAAACCCAGGCTAAAAATAAAAAGCACCTTTTAATCTTGATAAACCAGAAACCAGTGTAATCTGAGTGGTAGATATTAAAAAATCAGTTCATTTCATGCTCATGCTAAAGTTAATCCACCTAATTATTTCTACCATTATACAGCCCACTGCTGCTTTTTTTCTGCTTGGAAGAAGTGTCAGTGTTAGAGGAGAGAGGTTTTATGCTCATAGGGCCTGGGATTAGAAGAACACTCATTTTGATATTGGAGATTCGTGTTTTGCACCAGGCTGCTTTTAAGCAGGTAAAAAAATTTTATGCTGACATGTGTCTGTGTTACTAAATAATTTCAAACTCTGGGATGGTAACAGATGTTACTGTCCAAAGAATGAAAACTGCTGGTTTAGGAGAAAAAGAAAATAAATCTTCCAGTGTTATTAGAAAACAGAAGAAAGCACATGGCATAATAGGTCAGTTTAATGGCATTGTTTGCAGTAAAGCTGACATTTCAGGCATAATCTGCAGTGCTCACTTGAAGTAGGACATTTTGCTGGGCAGAGAAGGATTTGATACATTCTTTTATATTGCTGTGTCAAATTGGATTAGAACACAATAAAATGGAGAATGTAAAATAAAGGCCTTTGGGCTCACTGGTTAGGCAGGGTAATAAGATGCACGAGGAATTAAAATGAATTGTACTCTTCAGAAGTATGACAAACTTGTCATGTGTAGTTTGTGTGGAGCTTCCCTTTTTCTCATTCATTTCCCAGGTTTAGCCTTCCTGTGTGCACTTTTTGTTGACCTACATAAAGTGAATTTCCTTCAGTAACTTTGCCCAGCATTTTGCTGTTCTCTAATTAATTATTGGAAACAAGACGGTGTTCGAAGATAAATTATTGAAAACATGTTACAGTTGATACAGTTTTGGGTTCCAGCCATAAACTACCCAGTGGGGCTCGAAAGTTTGCCAAAATTTGTTCCTGAGTTTCCCTGATGCTGTCTGCTGGCCTGGAGTGCAGCCACAGGAATATTCAGTGCAGTAGCATCACTGAGTAGCCCCGGGTCAGGATCCAGCTTCTGCCATCAGGCAGAGGAGATATCTCAGCTACACAGGCAAGAAAATGGGCTGAAACTTGGTTTGTTAAATGATGCATGGAGTATTTCTCATAACCTCCTGGAATAAATTCTAACCTTTGAAATTTTGGAAATGTTAATTGGTAAGCTGGGTACTCCACACTTCCATTTATCTGGTACTCTTATCTCAGAACTCACATTACCCAAAATTGGATGTGTCTCCTATGCACCATGAGTCACTTGCTTTGAAAAGGCCTCTCTTAGCTGGAAAGCCAGTGACAAGTCTGGATGGCAGGTCGTGTGTTCTGTTTGGATAAACAGGGTTACACTTCACAGGAGAACTGGTGTCAGGAGGAATTAATAAATGACTCATCTCTCAGGCCTGAATTTAATTTCAGATATTACAGAAAAGCTGAACACAAATGATATGCTGCATCACTGTTGAAATTTGGAAGAAGTTATTCAAAAGGAAATGCCAGAGCCAGTCTTCTGCCTAAGTTAAAGCAGGGGAAAGAGACCCATTCATACTGAAGTGCCTGTGCACATTCAACTTTCAGTTGACTGTGAAAAATGAAGTTGATCTTGGGACACTTCATGCTGTAAGAAGGCAGCCTTTCACTTGGAATGACTGTCAGCTGCTCTGTCACATCCTTACTTTTCTCTTGCAGTTGAAAAGCAGCAACTTCTCCTATAAAATCCAGGTTTATCCTCCCTGACACCAAGGTGTCTGTGCCCTGAGTGCCTGTACCCTGAGAGAGGAACTGCTTGTGCTGCTGCTGCTGCACTTCCATCCTACTGTGGGACACAGAATTCCCTTTAAAACTAGGAATATATCAATTTTCATGAAGACTTTTCAAAGGAAAAAAATAAATAATAATAATAAAAAAATTTAATCAATTAGGTCTGTACTATGGATGTGTTACCAGAACACACAGGTGTAAGGTGAGGGTCTGAATTCAGGCAAGTTATTTGTCTCAGAAAACCCTTTACTTTTCAGGGGCTACTGATTCTCAGCTAAGCAGATGCTTCAGTGCTTTCCTGAACCCAGGTCTAACAAACTTACCCTTTGATCTATCTCACTGCTAATGATGTCTGGTGTATTTGACTCTAAAATGTGCACTCCACTGGAGTACGGTTTGACATAGCAAATGAAATATTTACTGACACTTGGCACTGGTGCCTTCACCTCCGTGGATTTGTGTAATGTATCACTCTCACTTGAAGGTCTGTCCTCCAGAGGATGCCTGGGACTCCTCTCTAATGGCATCACAAGGAGCTTGGCTCCTGCTTGAGTAGACAGCTCCTTCTCTTTCAGAAATAAATTCCATGATTTGACTGTTTGGATTCCTGCGTGGAACTTGGTAACAGAGACTTTGGGATAACAGGAATACAGAGTTTCCCTAGGAACACAGTGATGCCAAACAAAGAGTTAAACCATGTTTCACTCCTTGCATGGAACAGCAAATGTCTGAACTCTGGATTTTAGCTGTGGGGTTTTCTGACTTTATGAGAACAGTCTTTTGAAGAACTGAAGATTGCTACATAGGAAACATTGAATCTGCAGTTCTGGCTGATTAGTGTGCTGTAAGTTACATAAAAAAATCACATAAAGTAATATTTCCTTAAGTAAGTTTCAGATTAAGTAAGATTAAAACATTCTCCAGCATTTCTACGCTATCAGCAGGGCACTGACTAAACCCACTGTCTCCTACATAAAACATTCTTCAATATATCCAAAGAACAAGAAATGAGGACTGAAAATGTACTGTCAATTTCCCTGGATTAAGGTCAAAGCTCGAGAAAGAGAAAGAATAGAGTATTTTCCTTCACAAATTCAACAGACAATTTCAGTTATAATCAGATTAGGGAAATAAAGTCAGAAACAAGTAAAATTCAAAAAAGAAAAGTTATAATACTTACATTGGTGACATATTCAATATCCTTCCAAATATTACATTCCCTGGGAAAATCTGCCAAATCTAAAAAATTATCCACTACCACTTGGCCAATCAGATCGTGCCTGGAGAATCTGTCAAAGTCATACACAGAGAAATGGAGTTTCCTTGTGTTGAGATCATTGTAGGGGACAGTAAATAAAAAAACTTCATCAAACACCGGATTTAGGGTCTTTCTGTGCACTTTAGTCTGGTGCTTTGTTTTCCTGTCGGGGAGCAGATAAATCTTCACGTAGGGATCTGAAGTGCCAGAGAAGTCCTTTGCTGGCAGGTTGACGGCCTTGTGAATCTTCACAATCAGCTGCTCCAAGTCACAGTCGTACTTGAGGATGAAGTTGAGTTTCCCACAGGCTTTGCTGTTGCTCCTCCGCCCCTCGTCCGTGTCCAGCGACCGCTGCTTGTAGAGCTCGGGTTTAATGCGGCCGATGCCCGTCAGCTGCTCCTGCTTCTGCACCTGCTGGATGCTGAAGTCGGGGTTGGACAGGTTCAGCTGCCTCCGGAGGGAATTGTGCCTTGAAGGGAAAAGGCAGAGTTGAAATGGGCTGTGCTGAGGGTGGGACAATCTGCACACACAGTAAAGGTCCCGCTCGCATCCCACGCGTTTCTGTCAGGGGCGGATTTTAGACCCTGAGACCCAAGGGTTGTGAGGGCTGAACTGCAGCATCACACTGCCACTGCCACACCATTTTCTGTTCCCGTGTCTCAGGCTGGGCTGGAATGGTTTGCTGACCACCCCAACATTTGTTTTTCTTTTTTCTCTCATGCCTGATATAATAAACTCTGTGGTTTGGCTGAAAAAGCTCCTTTACTTTCATTAGTTGAGGACAAGAACTTGCTTTTAGCTTTGGTCCAGTGAATTTATTAATTCACACTTACTGTGACTGGAATTTCTCCTTCATGGATGGTAACAAAAATCAAGTTAGCAACCCTTGTTGAGGCAGGGGGATGTGAAAGTGAAAGTTGGATTAGGTGAAATCCTAATCTTCTGTGAGTTCCATTTTATTGTCCTATTCATATGCAGCCATCACTCAGTGTATTGGAGTACTGGGAGCCCAGGTTGAACACAGAAAGAACATGTGGAAAACGCCAGCACAGGATTAATCCAAAGCTATTTGTATTGAATCTAATCAGCAACAGTTCCTCTGCTATCACTGTCCACTCAGTTCTGGTAAATATCTGTTTACCCATGCTTAAAGCAGGAACAGCCTCTTATATGCTATCCTCATTTTTCTCTTGTTGCATAATAAACACATAATCTTGTGGGTCTACATTAGTCATTTCCAGGATAAAATATTATCATCTCACCAGAAAAAAACAAAAGAAAAAACTCAACCCTTAAGCTCCCCATGGCACAGAGAGGTGTAGAATACCCTGAGGAGGAATAAAAAGAAGAGGCTAGCAAAGAGCCACTGGGCTAGTGCTGTACCTTCTCCAACTGAAGTGCATCTGCTTTGACTCACATATTTCGTGGCTCTTCACATGCTGATCCTTATTCTTGCTGTATGAAGTATAATCCTTTTATCACCTGCCCCTGCACACACTCTCACCCTCCCCCTTTCCTCTTCCCTCGTGTGCTGGTTCTCCAGTTCCCCTGGAGACTTCACTGACTCTTGTTCAGTCATTTTTCCCCCCACAGCCATGACTGTGGCTAAAATCTACCATTTTTTTTAATCCTATTTCTAACTCTTGCAAGTGTTTCATTAGCCTGTCCTACTTTTCTCCTTTGCTTGTTTTAAAAATCTTTGAGGACGTATTACTGAGTGTTCAGCACCAGTGCTAAGTGCAAATGAACACACTTTACAAGCTAAATCTGGTGCTTTTAAGGGACACAGGGCTCTGAGGGAAAAGCATCAATGAGAGTAGTTGAGAGAGGAGTGGAACAGGATTGTGATCTTGTCTCAATGTCCATCTCAATGAATAACTCCTGTACCTACTTTTTGTTTCTAAAAAACGCGGTGAGAAAATGATAATTTTTTAAATTATTATTACTTTTTTAGATCAGCTGCTGTGCTTTTTGAGCTGTACCTGTATTCATTCGTAACACAGAGAAACTGGAGTGAAAGTGGAGTGGAACTGGAGTGGAAATGGAGCGGAATTGGGGTTACTGACCGGGCGGACGAGGTGGGCTCCGTGGTCTGGCGCTGCATGCGCCCGCCGGGCACGCAGTTCTCCTTCGCTCCCGCCTGGGTGTCCAAGGGGATATCGGGCGAGGTGTGGCTGATCTTCATGGAGGACTCGGGGTAGGCTCCGGGCTGCCCCAGGAAGTCCTCGCCGTAGTCATTGGTGTCGGCGTCGGCCAAGTGCAGCGGCTCCTGCTTGCCGTCCTTGCCGCCGAAGGGCGAGCCGCGCTCCCGCCACGGGATCCAGCACAGCTTCCAGGACACGAAGAGCGACACGCCGAACAGGGCGAGCCCGCACGCCGTCACCACCAGGGACAGCAGGCTTATGGAGATATCTGCCAACGAGACACAGGCACAAACCCTGTCACCTCGGCGCTCTGCAGCACCTCCGCATCGTCTCCGCATCGTCTCCGCATCGTCTCCGCATCATCTCCGCATCATCTCCGCCGCACCGAGCGCCACCACAACTGAATCACCTTCTGGTGCCCGCAGCAGACAGCAAATACAAGTTTATTGCAAGTTCTAATTTCTTTCCCCCCTCAAAGGAAAAAAAAAAAAATTAAAGTTTGGAATTCAGCTGTCTTGGGGTGATTCTGCGACAATCCTGTATTCCCCAGATTTTTTGTACCTTTAAACTGCAGCCAAGAGGAGATGGGGAATTCAGGATTATGACAGAATTTCCTCCTCTGTTGAGGTGTAGTTCAGAGCCTATAAATCTTGAGCCTTGCTTACAATTTCCCTCCAAAAGCTGGGTGGGGATGAAAGGTCATTCTGAATATGAACAGGGTCGTTCACCTGCTCACTCAACTTCCTCCTGATGGAAGAGCTGTGCCTGCAGTACATTTTATCTTTTTTTATATTTTTCCACTTCCATGTAATGCAGTTTCCTCCACTTGCTTTACCAGTTCTTACCAGCTTCTCTTGCAGAGCCTGGATTAGGCTGAAACACCATGAAAATATGCACACAGGCACCTCCATGACATGAATTTTTTTAGTTGTTTCACTGATATATCTTGGTTTATTATTTTAATTCCATTCCATCTAATTTTAGACTCATTCCTATCTTTGCAAATTATTTTTGACTATCAATGCATGGCTTGCTCTTCATAATTTAATTAGGATACCAATATCTTTTCAAAATTGAGATTTTTCTGGTTTGTTTGTTTTTTTTTTTTTAACTCCAAAGGCTCTTTCTTTTCTGTTTCCAAATTTCTGGTACAAAAGGGAATGTGGAGATGAGTTTTCTGTTGTTTTTCCTTACATTTCCAGCATTTTCCTACTCCATCAACACAAATAAGTTACAACTGGGAGTGGGTTTTGCTCTGTTTTGCTTTAAGTTGCACGTTGGGAAAATGACTCAGTGGAACAGCTGTTTTTGTGGTTACAGTGTTTTTGAAATGAATCTCTCTGTGGATTACACAATACATCATGCCTTAAACACAATTAGTGAGAATTCTGTTTTACTGCCTTAAATTATAAACACAAGCTGATCAAAGCAATTTTTCACACTGTGTGTAGGTTCAGAGTGTCAGGCTGCATCTCTGCTAGCCTGAATTTCCAAAGGGTGGCAGAAGGCTAAAATGTACTGCTTCTGCTAAGACAATTATTTAAGAATGACAATTCAGATGTCCCAGTCCATTTGAAAATAAAAATAACATTTAAAAAAAAAAAAAGTGGAAAAGTCAATACCTTCTGCCCCTGCTGTGAGTCTCATTCTCACCAGTCAGCCAGATTAAATTTCCACAGTGGGGGGAGTGACACTGCAATCCATTTCAC
The DNA here is from genome assembly GCA_013398075.1 of Notiomystis cincta. NCBI lineage: Eukaryota > Metazoa > Chordata > Aves > Passeriformes > Notiomystidae > Notiomystis > Notiomystis cincta. The sequence continues at coordinate 17,004 of VZRX01021227.1, forward strand.
ACAGGAGCTGTCCAGTTTATTTTGCATGCTGCAAACCAATTTCAGACAATTTTAGCCAGCATGGCCCTTTCTGTCCTTCTCCGAGTCATATGAAGACAAAGCTCATTAACAGTGGGGACAGCACAGCAGCTGCTTGGAATTACAGCAAAGAGTTTCAGAGCTGAAATTAATTAAAGAAATTCCTCCCATGCATAAAAGGGAATTTGGGAGAAAGTAGAATGGTAGTTCTTGATAATTTTTGAATATTTATTGGTAAACAAATCTGGCAGTGGAGGCAGAGCACAACCTCTTTTTGATTAAAAAGCTGAGGATCAAGGATGCAGAAGTGAAAGAAGACCTTCAGAATAAAGCAATTTGTCTTGGATTCCCTGGAGAAGAAGCAAGAAATACATCAGAGGCCATTTTTTTTTTCCAAAGAACTGATTCAAGTAAATGATCCAGCATTGAAAGAAATGAGAAATTTGGAGTTGTCAGAACCAGACAGAAAATTACAAGGTGAGAACAGAAGACTGCTCAATGATAAGGGTGTGTGAGTCAGGAGATGAGGAACAATTTGAAAAGAAGACCAGCACTCCCCTACCCTTCCTTGAAGATGACTTTAGCAGAGGAAATTTTGCAGAGAACAGACACCATGAGGAAAAAAAAACCCACATGAAGGCAACATGAGCTGTTTTTCATTTGGAGTGTTTGGGGGGCTTTAATAACATATATAACTCCATTATCTCACAGCTTGCTGCTGGAAAAGCTGGGCAGCAAACAGTGCAGGTCACAGCATGAGAGAGGGTTGTTTATCCATCATCTTGCTTTTACTTCCTCCTGACTCCTCTGTGTCAGGGAGAGATTTTGGTATGGAGGTGGTGGAAAAGGGACCATCACGTATCTGTCTTGCTCCTGAGGAAGCCAGCAGGACTAAAGGGCAGAGCTCTAAGCTGTTCCCTTTCATCAGACAGTAATTTTCACATCCTGCATGCCTGGCTGGCAATTTTCAACAACAGTGCAGATCCACTGTGAACAGCTGAGGTGAGCACAGTCCCACGTGAAGAGATTTTGGCAGCATCCTGGAGCTGCTTTTCCATTAGCCACTTGTACTGTTACATACTGTATTTTCTGTATAATTTTGACTCCATCTTTCCAGATGTCTCAGTTTTTCTAAGCCTGTTTATCTGTATTCTCCTGCGGTAGCAGCACTCATCTGATGCCAGTGATTTCCTCTGCTTTGTTATGAGAGCAGGGTAAGTCTTTACTTTTTTTGTCCTCACAGAAATGAGATCTGCAGCACAGAAAGTGTTCCTCGGAAATCCAGCTGCTCCTAAATTCCCTCTGTGAATGCCATGACACCAGCCAAGCATCTCAATGTGAATCCAATCAAAGTTTTAGAATTCTACCTTTGCCATCGTGGCTGCACTAAGAGCTGAGCTCCCAAATTCCAGCTGGATGGCATCACAGCACGTTGGTGCTGGACAATGAGTTCCACCCCAGCAAAGGAGCCCTTCTGGCAGGCAGAAAACAAGAGGACAGACCTGTGGGGTGGCCCCAGATGAAACATTCTTGAGACTTGGTAGCTTCCCCTGCCCCTCTGTCTGTTGAGACTGTGGCTGCATTTTTGGAGGGCTCAGGAGGCACTGCCATTATTGCCAGGCAGCTCCAACAACAGCAGCTCAGCTCTGGTTTCCAGCAAGGACACAGGCTCTCTCAATATCTTGCTCATGGCATTGTTTTACAGATATTCTGATGCAATAATCAATTTTTGACCAGGATTCCATTTTTACTCTACTGACTGCCACCTTATNTTTTTTTTTTTTTTTTTTTTTTTTTTTTTTGTTAAAAACTATGTGGAAATAGCAAGAGAAATGGAATTTTCTGCCTTTGGATCCCATCATCAGTTGTTGCCACAGACTGGAGAGATGAATGTGGCCTTTCTGTCTGTGACAGATTTTATTACAATCAGTGTGACAAAAAAACCCTCAGTCCTTTTATCAAAAGTTTGGTCATTGCTGAATGCTGAATCCCTTTAAATTATTTTACTTACATTTTAAAGTAGATCTGTTACACAGAAAAGAAAAATCCCACTTTTTATGTCAAGAGATGATATAATAGGAATATAAATTATCACAGAACCTGTGGGGAAGGGACCCTTCAGATCATTTAGTTCAACAGTCTGCCCAACCAAGGTCACCTCACACAGGACAATCAGAATATGCCCAGATGAAATTTCTCCAAGGATGGAGACCTCCTCAGCTTCTGTGGGCAACTTATTCCAATGTTTGAGCATCCCCAAGTAATTAAGAGCATAAATAAGGGATAAAATTCTAAATCACATTTTTTAGATCACAATAACCAACAACAGTAACGCTGCAAGATATAACTGCACTTTGTAGATTTTATAGTGAAAGAAAGGAAATAAAATTATGCTTCTATTTATATTCCAAAGGTTTTAAAGCATGGATCCACTGAACACAAACTTTTATATTGAATTTGAATAAAATCCTAGATTGTTCTAAAAGAATTTGAATAGTCTTGAATTTTTACATACACGTTGCCTAAATGCTGTTCAGTATTGGAGGCTGTAAGACCAAAGATAAATATATAAGGATTCCATTCAAATACTGACAGTACCACGTTGCAGGCCTGTGACTTGTTTTTTTTTCTGGAATAAATGGTTGTGCCTCACCCTCTAAAATTCTGATGCTGGAAAAAACTCAGAAAAAAAATTAAACAAGCAAAATACAGAAATAGTAGTGGTGGCTTTGTTTGGATTTGTAGGGTTGAAGTGGGTTTTTTTCCTTCTTGTGTTTATTAATTTGCTTTTTGGATTGCTAAGTTTTATACAAAATAAAATACCTAAATTATCCAACCATGGGAAAGGTCAATAGCTCATGCAGATCAATTTATGTGTCTAGACATGCAATTGGAGTTACGGAGTCAAAAAGCACAAATTATACTGTTTGGATTCATCTGACTCCAAAAAATTCAAGAGCCACTATATGAGAAATAAAAAGCAACTGAACTGGGAACTTCTCATGATCCAGGCACAGAGAAAACATTTAATGAAAGGAGCTGCTGATGAATGAAGGAGTTATTTAGATAATTGAGTTGTTTGTTGCCTGGATGGGACTGGTGGTGAACTCCTTTCCCAACAAACTGGCTGTAATTTGGTTTAACTTGAGGCTCAAAGAGTTTTACTAAAAATCCTAACTGGGAGAGTTCTTTTACACATTTTTATCAAAGTAAAACAAGCTTTCTTCTCTATCCTGATTTACTCTCCTGTTTTTATTAAAATGACTACTCCAGTATTCCAGCATTATTGCAATATACAATTGAGCTGCTGGGGGAAGTTTGGCTAGCAAGTGGTGAAACAGATCTTAGCAATTCAAAACCTTGCACTACAGATATTTTTAGTCCAACAGAAGCAATCTATCCCCATTTATACCTGACAAATTTCAAAAGGCATTGAAACAAAATAATAAAGTGGGGTTTTTTCTGAATAATCATATTATTAGACTATAGTATATAGAGGGATGGATCAATCTTTGTGACTATGATTCTGTCTAAATTCAGTGGAAATTTCAAGCTGTCATTTTCTGAGGGGAAAAAAACCCCTCTTTCATTATTTTTTTGTTGTTTAGGGGGAGATTTTACAGAATGTGGAGTGTTCAGAAGTCCAGTCTCTTGAAAAACAATGAAAACATCAGTGCCTATTACTTAAATCTTAGCTGTGCTTGTGACAATCTAAATTATCTTTATTTTCTGCAAATACATCCATGGAGGGTCAGCCATCATTCAGCTCAGAAATTGTACTGGAAGCATAACTGGAGGGTTTTTAAACCCAGAAGTCCAAGACCCCCTGGCTTTTGCAGAGGAGAAAGAAAAGGTACTTTTCCTAGGATCAAGTACTTGAAGCAGCTTTAACCTGGTGTTGCACTGTAGTTTCCTCTGTGCTTCACAAGTTCTCCTTAATTAAGATGACTGGCACTTGTTCAGGATGGAAGGTGTCCCTTGGCAAAGGCTCCTGGGACAGAGGAATAATTCTCAGCTAATGCATTCTTCTCTGAAATTCTGTTAATTATCCTTAATTCTGTGTTTAGAAACTTCCAGTGTGATTCTTTAAAGGGAGGCAGCTGAAAACCAAGGGGATGAATCTCAGATTATATTCATTTTATAACACATACACGCTCCAGTTTTATTGTGTCCCTGAAATTTATGAGTGTGGACTGACAAAACAGGCCTAAATGAGATCAGTGTCAGGGCTTCACATGGCAGGAACATCCTCCATGCTCTGAAAATGCATTTGTAGCTGGGTCTCTCTGGTATTTGAGGCTGTTATTAGCTTTTAGTGACTTTTTTTTTATTCCCTGGTTGTGTGTTCTATATCTTCTAGGCAGGCTTTAGGGTATGTAAAGCTCTTGTGTTGGTTAAGACACTGTTCTAATCCTCTGAGTGGCTTGCATGTCTTTTTATTCCTGAATACAAATTCCAGTTTATCAGGGTTTCTCTTCATCTGCTTTGCTTCAGCCACAAATTTGTTTAATTTTTTTCCCAGGTATTGCTTAATATTAACTAAGTCTCCTAAATGAACCAGATCAATGAAATGTAATTCTAGGACTTCACCAAGGTACTTGCCAAGCAGTTTAAATCTACATAAATCCCGCAGCACAATTTCAATATGAAATCAGAATTACTAAATGGTCATACAAAATACTCACAATAACAAGTGCAGAAGCAGTAAGAGATTTGTTTGAGCAGAATGTTTTTCTAGCAGGAATTGCTGTGATACAATTCAAAACTGACATAAGATTGATATAATAGTTTATTGATAAGATCACAAAAGTAAAGCTTTAAGGAAAAAAAAACAAAAAGCAAATTGTTCATGGAAATTAAGTAACAAGAAAAAAGTACTCAAAATATAGTAAATTAGTCTTTTTTTGTTGTAGTTGTTTTGTAAAAAGCAAGTTTTCCTCATTAAGAAGCAAAGTAATGCAAGCAGGATGTCTTGTTTGTAATTCATGTAAGGTTACTTGGTACTTAGACAGTTGATTAATTGCAATAAAAATTGTATGTGAACTTGTTCTAAGAGGAATTTGTTTGCACACCAGATCTCTAATATATTTAGTCTGCATTAATGTGAATTTCTTTGACAACTTAGATGACACACAACATTCTGCTACAGTTTGTAAGTGACAAAAAAGCCTTTACTAATCAGACAGCTGGCTGAATGAGCAGTGATTTTTAAAGACAGAGCTGAGAGGAGTTGTGTGTTCAAGGGCTTGTGTTTTCCCTGCCATCCTGCAGAAGTATCTACTGACAAAAAGTGATGCTGTTCTTCCAGTGGAAAATAAAGCTTCTGCTTCACAAGGGACAGGGACACAAAGTGCAGCAGAAAAACAGAATTTTTCCTGTCTGCATACACACCACTAAAATAAGATTTACCCAGGTTCCCATGCCTCATCCTTGGTTCATTTTGGTTATTACTCACTCCACACAACTGATAAAATGTGTGAAATTACTGCAGACTTTTGGTTTTCTAATATCAAATGTAAAGTATTGTAAACTGGGGAAAAAAAATCCCTAAATAATAATATAACAGAAAATAGAGGACAGCAGATGCATGCCAGATCTTCAAGTACTCTGTGCTGGAGATGGCTTTAATGGCTCTATTTTATCCTCTTAGGAAGAATCATGGAGAGAGATGCATTTGTAGGACAGGAAAAGAAGCTGGAGCAAAGGAACATGAAATCTTCTAAATGCCATTTGGCACTTGAGGCATGCCTGAGTTTTGTTAGCTAAAAGGGAAAGCTGGTGATGAATAGGAAAGAAATTTTGGGGGTAGACAAAGATACTGCAAACTCCTGTGACCATCAGGAACAGTTCTGTTTTGTAGGACCAAAATTCCTGTGACTTTTTCTGCTTCTTCTTCCTCTTTGGGTGTGTTAAATCACAGAATCAGATTAGGTATTCCAAGAAAACAATCAATATGATGCATGTTGACTTTTCTTTTTCTTGCAGGATCCTTCACAAAGTGGAGGGAGTTGTTAATTAATGTTTTGCAAGTGTTTATCCTGGCTTTTTTTACAGTATGCAAAATAAAAGTTCATGCAGTAATTGAAGAATTTAATTTCTCATCTAGTCATAGAAAATGACTATAGTCACTTTTGGCAAACTCTATCTGTTCCCTCATTAGCAGAATGAAAGGTTTTAATAGCAAAATGAATGATGGAGAATGAATAAAGAATAACCTAGGAGAAATTTTCGAGTAGAAATTTTTTTGGGGGACAAATTGTGTGTGTTAAAAATTATGAAACCGTCAAGATTTGTGAACATGTTAATGGCCAAACCATCAGAGCACACATTAATCTTGAATATTATGACCCTATGAATAATAATGAAGAGAAATTGCCATTTATTTCTGCAGTGTATAGCCAGCAGCAGGAAGGCCCCAGGTTATGGAAGAGCAAACAGCTTATTTGAGCCACACCAATAAACTCTAAGTTCCATTATAGTCCTTGAAAGCCCAGTCAGCTGCAATAACAATAAAGTGTTTTAGAGTACCAAAGGAAATGGCAGAGCAGCATTTCATTTCCCATTTGTATAAAGCTGTACAGTCATATTGTACCAAAGAGCTCAAAACAACAGAAAATCATAGGATGGTTTGGGTTGGGAGGGCCCTTAAAAATAATCCCATTCCAAGCCCCAGCCATGGCAGGGACACCCTCCACCATCCCAGGTTGCTCAGACCATGGGAGATGTGGGCAGAGCACTGGAGGGTGTGAAGGGCTGTTTGAGCTTTAGCAAAATTTAAATTTCACATTAATACCTAAAGAGTAAATATATACTCACAAATCTATAACGTGCTGAATACAATAAAAGATACTTTCACAGAGAGAGACAAATGATTAATAGGAGTTGGGTTGCTCATATAGCTCTAGTATAAATCAATATTTTTCTTTCAAACTTCCAACCTTTGTCCTACTGGAAACATTGAATTTCACATACCAGTGGTCTCTCCTTCTCTGTAACCTTATCAAGCCTAGTGGAAACCCTTAGCCTTTTTTGATTTTGAATAACCTAACAAAAAATATCTATTTTTGAACCTTTCCTAATTTTGGGGGGTATTTTGATTTGGGGTTGTTTGGGTTTTTTTTTTTAATAAGTATGTAAGAAATAAGATTGCTATTACTTTTCTGGACAATTTGCATAGAGCAGAAGTGCAAGCTTCCCTTTAAAGTCAGATTGCCTGCAATGGAATGAGGTCAATTATTTCATTAGCTTCCTTTTCAGAATCAACTACTCTAAGCCTACATTATGGGAGGCTGGCACTTCACAGTGGTTCAATATTTACAATACTTGCTTTATGTTTAAGGAAGCACCAAAATTCATTTGCTTTTTCTCTACTGGCAGATCACAAAAAGGTTGTCACAAGTGTGGAAACCTCACAAGGGACTTCAAGAAAGCTGCCTGCATAGATTAATGTGGATAAAGAGGAAATTTATTGCTTCTTACCATCACAAATCACTAACATCTTAAGCTGATTAAATAGCCTGATTTTTCTTTTAGGAAAGAGTTGCTTGCACAAAGGGAAATAAAGGCAGCCTTGGAAGCATTTGCCTTTCTCAGATGAGGAGCCAGATGCACTGAAACTCTCACACTGACTTCTTTTAATAAACAGTGTTTCAGTCACAGCAAATGTATTCTGTGTCTGTTGTTCTTTGTGAACTTAGGGCTCCCACTCTAGAAAAGGAAGCTTTTTGGGCTGATCCATATGTATTAGGGTGTGATGGAAGCCTTGCTGACAGAGATGTTTACTACTAGGAAAGATAATAAATTAATAATTAACAATCAAATAATCTCTACTATGAATTCACTGTTAGGAAAAAAAATATGGAATTTTTTTTCCCATTCACATTCCATTGCTAGAGAGCAAAAGAAATAGCTCAAGAGTTCCACACATTTAGGAGTGGGTAATTCTGGAAATCATAAAATCAGAGAATCATTTGGCTTGGAAAAGATCCTTAAGATCAAGTCCAAATGTCTTGTCTGTCGACAGCACTGTCTAAGAGAAAACTGCAGAGCAGACATGAAAACAGAGAAAAGCAAGAGAAATCTGAAGTGAAACATCTTAGGAATGTAGCAGCTAAAGAACAGAACTGAGAAACAGATTTGATAAAGTTATCATTCAGATTGCTCTTCTGCTTTTTCATTCCTAGACACGGATTATTTTAAAGCTGAGATGCTCTTGGAAGCCTTCCTAATTTTGGCAAATCTGAATATAGAAAAGAACTTCAACTTGCTTATTTTTGCAAAGCATATATTAAAGAATGTATGTTTTGAATAAGATTTGAATATATCTGGATTTCTGTTTTCTTGGGCTTAATTGTACAGCCAGGCAGGACATTTTATTAAAAGAAATCTGTAAAAAGAACAAGTAGCAACAACTCTTCTGAACTGAACAATTTCTTATGAACTGAATAATCTCATTTTGTACTTAGTTGTGAATGTAAAATCGAAATTGGACAGCTTGAGGGGTTTTTCTTCTTGTATTTCTCCCTCCACAGTGGGCAGGAAGCGTCCAAATGTGCAGCTTTCTCAGGGAACAGCAAACTGGAGGTGCTGTAGTTCACTGAGGGATGAATTCAGGGCTTTACTCTTTACAGCTGCTGATTTAAGCATTTTGATTGAGCTACAACAGATTAAAAAGAGGGAAAAAAATCAAGATGATAATAAATATGAGCACCAGTGAAGCAACTGTGGGGTTGCTGCTCTCCAACAGAGATGCCAAAGTTCACGGATGGGAGGCAAAACTTCTGCCAGTGACTCAGGAAAATTAATGTATTAATGTGCCCTTAAATTCCCTGAGTCAAAGTGGGCACCTGTACCTGGAGAAACACGGCCCTGCCACACAGCCAAAGGGGCAGGCTCAACAAATCACCTCCCCTGAAAAGGTCAGCAGGTTCTGAGCACCTGCTGCATTCCTAAGGAAAACAAATCTTTGGAAGGAGACAGGTGGGGGACAAGGGCCAAAGATGAAACTTGATAAAAAGCTGTGTGCTGTCAAGTTCCACGTTTGACAATCCTTCTTGTACCTTACACCCATGGCTTTGTGCCCTGGAATAATAAACCAGAAATGCCACAGAACAGTACCAATAACTGGCTCATTAGGGCTAGAAATTCTAGCAACCATCAAAATTAAGATATTCAGCATTTATGAAAAACAGCCTATTTCTGCCCTTCCACCTCTGTGTAAAACCAGATATTTTCCAACAAATGCAGTCCTGTGGAATGGCCTGTTGCCTTAGAAGTTAATTTATTTTTCATTCATCCTGACATAAAGGTCAAGATAGTCATGCTTCAGCATTTCAGAGTTTTAAGGCTGATAGTAACTTCACCAAACACATTTGCCTGGCATCTCTCTGGAGGTTTCAAAAGCTGTAGGGGGCTTCGTGGTGGATTTTGCACCGAAGAAAAGCAGGAGGTGTTTTTATTTCAGATATTTAAAATCACTGTTAGCCACAACTCAAGACACTTGTGAACACCAGAGACTAAGGCCAGAGATAGGATCAGAACCTCTTAAACTCATACAAAAAGTCATTTATAGCCATGGCTGCATGTTGAACTCTGTTTAAGAGTATCAAACACTTTGAAGTAGTGTGTTAATTCCATGCATCTAAAAAGTCCAGCAATTAAAATATTAACAGTTAATAATAAAATA
>VZRX01021228.1:0-13728 GCA_013398075.1 Notiomystis cincta
GTGACCCACACTGCAGCAGTTTTTGGAGGACTGTTTGTCCATCAGTGGAGCTCATGTTGCATAGTTTTGGGAGGACTGCTCCTTGTGAGAGTGGAACCACACTGGAGAAGTTCAAGGAGAACTGTCTCCTATGAGAGGAACCGCACGATCTCACAGGGGAAGGACTCCTTTCTTGGAGCAGTGGAAGAATAACTTGGGTGACAAACAGATCAAAGCCCTCATGCCCTGTCTCCCTGCGCTGTCAGTGGGAAGGAGGGAGTGGCTGGGGGGGGAAATAAGGTGTTTTAAGGGCTTATTTTACTTCTCATTATCCTCTTCTGATTTTGCTAGTAATAAACTTCATTTTGTACTTCTAAGTTGAGTCTGTTTTGTCCTTGGAGTGTTTTTTCCCGGTCCTTATCTCAACTCATGAAGCGTTTCTTATTTCTTTTTTCTCTCTCCTGCCCAGCTGTGGCAGGGGAGGGTGAGTGAGTGGCTTTTGTTGGTGCCTGGCATTGGACCAGTGTCAAACCATGACAGGAACATACAGGAAAGATAGGGCAAATCTATTTACAAGAGTCTGTATGTCAGAATAAAGGGGAATGGGTTCAAATGGAAAGAACAGGCTTAGACTGGATAATAGGAAAAAGTTCTTTAATGTGAGGGTAGTGAGGTCCTGGCATAGGTTGCCCAGGGAAGTTGTGGATACCCCATCCCTGGAGATGTTCAAGGCCATTTTGAATGGGGCTTGGAGCAGCCTGGTTATCCCTGCCCATGAATAGGGGGTGTCCCATCCCACTGTAAAAGTGGAGTCAGGGAGGATTCTTTTTGATAGCTTTCTTGGATGACAGTAAAGTGCAGATGTGGTAATGTTATATCTGAGGACTGTTTATTGATAAAGATAAGTGTTCCTACCGAAGGGGGAGAGAAAAGGGAGCAAAGAGGGGAACAGAGACAGAGAGAGAGAAACAAAACTGGACCAGATCGTTACTGCCGTGCCCCGGGCGCCCTGTTGGCAGCAGCTCGGCAGATGGAGCGTGTGTGCTGCCAGCTGCGATGGCTCTGCGTGGCTCCAGCGGCGGCCAGGCGCGATTTCAAAGCAGCAGCGGGCTGCGTGTCTCTCCCGCAGCCGGAGAACGGGTCGCTGTGGCCACGGCGCACTCGCGGAGCAGCTGCAGGCTGTCAGGGTCCGGGCACGGCTCTAGGTGGCTGCAGCTGCTCCCGGGGAGACCGTGGAGCGCTGGGTGCCTCGGGGAAGCAGCGAACAGGGCAGACCGGGCAGATGTGGGCAGGGAAGCAGGACCGCAAGAAGAAAAATCAAATTGGTCCCTCTCTGGCTGGTGTGACTAGATGGTCTTTAAATATCCCTACCAACCCAAAGTGTTCTGTGATGTATGTTCCTCCTGAGAGGGAAGATGTGTGCTAATATCTTTACAAACAGGTAGGTGAGGGTATGGGTATTAATGTCTTTGAAATAGATTTTTACTAACTTCAAGCAGCAGGTTTGTTGCAGAGCCCAGACGGCTTGGCTCATGAAACAGACAAGAGGGTCTGTACAAGCCTGGATTTCTGAACTTTGGGGTAAAATAACAGGTTCATGGGGGGATTTGTGGTAGGCAGTTTGGTAAGACTCTACCTTCTTTGTCCCTCAGCCAATGGGGAAAGGAAGAGGGTAACATGCAGCCAGGAGTTTAGGGTAAAAGTAGGCTGTAACCTCGAGAGAGAAAACCCCACAGGCATGTGCCCTGGTGCACTCTCTCCCTTTATTCGAATTAAGTTGCAGGATTCCCTGTCTCCTTTATGGACACTGGGTTTTCAAAACATGATTTGCTGTACACTCATATAGTAAGACAGAGAGCCTTCCCAACTGCAGTGTGACATGCCTGACTCTGCATCACAAATTACCTTCAACTCAAATTAGCTGCAATGGATTCTGAGCTTGGCAGAAAATACAGCATCAGCTGGTTTCTGTGGCATTGTGCATGTGCACTAGAGATGCTTTCAGCCCTTTTTTGCACTGATAGAGGAATTTTGAAGGCAATGAATGTTCCCACAGTGAGGACAAATGCACCCACTGTAGATTAACAGTGAGACAGTGGAAAAGCAGTGTCCTACCCAGTATCAAGAGCACTTCTGTGGTTAAATGGTCTTAAATGTGTAGCTCAGGCAGAAAGGGCCTGCAAGCAGTCAGGCTCCTCTGTGAGGGATTTAGCAGGTTTAGTTTCCACGTAGACCACGGAGTCTCTCCATAATATGAGCCCCCAGGGAGGAGAACCAGAGTCTGGGGAGAGCATTACTGAGCAGCAATCTTGCAACAGCCTCTCTGATTATGTTGTTTTCTTCTTCTGTGGTGGTTAGCCCACAGCAGATTAATTAACCTGTTACATGTTTACTTTTGCTACTTTTTTACTTTTTCTCGCTGAGTAGACATGGGCACATTTGCTCACTCTAAAAATAACTAAACCACATCAAACTCAGAGCACAGCTTTTCTCCTTACTCTTTAAATTGCAATTTTGTTTTGGTTTTGGTTTTCCCCCTACTTATCAGAGTATTTATAAGTGGTTGCATGTGTCCAGAGGGTTTATAAAAGGCTGCATGTGTCCCAAGTGCTTATCTGTAAAAATAACTTCCAGGAGTCTTAATTGCAGGGATATGATCCATGTACGTGAACTGACATCTAGATCAGGATGCCATGGGCTCAGAAGGCCTCACCTCTGGAGATTCCAGTTTGGCACAGGCTTTGCAGCTCAGTAGCCAGAGCTGAAACCCTAATGCAGGTAGGACAATCCTCCCAAATGACCAAACTCCCAGTGCTGGAGAGCTAGAAAAGTCCCTCTCTGCGCCCATCAGCCATGCTTGGGATTGTGCTTTAGGGCAGGCAGGACTTGAATGGCCCAGCTTGCAGCACATGGAAGACAGAGGTGGAGGAAACCTCCCAGTGCTTGCCCCTGACACAGTCCATCTACCACAGCTGTGTGCAGTGGAGAACAGACAATCTGAGAGGTCTCACGGAGCCCCAACAATCAACCTGGATTTCAAGAGCCCCAAACAGTGTCAAATAATGCAATCTCTGTAAAACAAGAGTATTGCAGGGCTCATGCCCACATGAAGCACTGAGTTGTTTATTTAAAATAAAGGGATTGATAGTTTTGCATCTCCTACTGCAGGGCTGCAACCTGCCAGGACAGCAGGTCTCCCTCTGACCATTCTGGAAAAGAACTGTTTTCAAATAAGCTTTTACCCAGCGTGGCCCACTGCAGGACTTCAAGCTCCCTTGTCCAACCATGGGCTGGATTGCATATTTTAAGTACAATTCTGGCTTCTACTCAAGATGGATAAGGTTTCATTGTGAAAAAGAACCCCAAATCACTTATTCTTCTGTTTTTTCTGTGTTCAGTGAATTACCAAAACCAGCAAGCACCTTTGTGTCCTCATCAGGTTTCAGTGGAGGTTGCAAAATCATCAGAAGTACCACCAGATGCCATAACTGGAAGCAGAGACCAGATAAGTCAAGAAGGGTGATAAGACATGTTTATCTTTTCACAAGAAGCATAAAGAACTCTTTGAGTGGCTTATCTATAGATGTGTTGAGTCCTAAATCAAGACTAAATGCCTTTCTAAAAATATTTATTAAACAGATGAGTGCTGTGATCCCTACTAAGCATCTGATTTTGGAATATCTAGATGTAGGGAAAAACAAACACGAATTAGAAAAGTACTAAATCCCTTTCTTGTGGTGTCTATGTTGTGAATCTTTTGGTAGAAACCACAAAACTCTGTATTGTTTTGGAGTTTTCTTTAGGGGGAATTTGAGGATGAGGAAGAGACACACATTTGTATACCTTGCTTTCTCCAAGTAGTTTTTCTTTCTCATTCTTGCAGTTTAAGAACTCCAGAGCAAGGACCTGTAATTAGGCTGCCAAAATGACATACACCAAAGCCTATTGCACTGCTGATTGCTCAGAGGGACTGGGACAGATATGTGCACCTCCTCCAGGCAGCTCTTCCCCCCAAAGCCAGGGGGTGAATGTTACACAAGGGTCTGGCTGCAGCCAAAAAACTGCTGCATGGAAAGGATGTATTGGCCAGATTGGATTCTGCTTTAGAAGATTAAAGGAGAGTTTAAGACTGGCTCTGAGATGGCCAATTTAGCCAGGACATGCAACAGACAGCTCAGTGCAATTCAATTCCTACAATAGGAACAACTGAATACATTAAGCCTGGGAATGGTAGTACTGAGCAAACTTTCAGAATGAAACAACTCAGGTTTTTTTTTTGCTGCAGGTAGCAGAGGCTTGTCATGCAAGCACATACCCCCCACATAAACTATGGCACCTGTTTTTGAGACCAGACACTGAGATGAACAAACTCATGGCACATTGCAAGACTACAAGCACAAATCAGTGTGCCCATTCTTCATACTCATAAACAAGCCCTCTTCTGCATTGAAAAGTTACCCCCTTTCCCTTTAGCAATTAGCTGTTTGATGGTCTGCTCAGTGTTTTGTACAGGTACAGGATGCATCCTGCTTTTAAAAGCCCCTTTCAAACTAGGACATTTGAAAAAGGGGCTGGAAAAGCAGTTGCATAGAAATGGAGCTGCCCAAAGGTAGTCTGAGATAACGAAGGATCCCTTAATTTTTCCACCCCTAAACCTGAGGTTTTGGGCAATTAATTACTTTTGGCTGATGGTGTCCTCAGGCCCTCTCCACTTATCTCCAAGACCCACAGGTGTCCACAGTGGTTAGTCACTCCCTAGAAGAGCTCTTCTGCATTCAACAGATACAAACAGCACAGCCAAGCCCTCAAACAAAAATCTCAGCCTCACTTGGAGGCAATGCAAAGACTAAAGAGAAAGCAGAGGGAGCTCTTGAAGACTTTTCAAGCATTATCTGAATTACTTGTTTTGGCATCATGTGAGGATGGAGCTGCCAGCTCTCCAGAAGGATAAAAATTTGCCTGATATACTGATGCAATTTGCAATTGGAAGAAATTTTAATATTGAGTCACCTGTGAAATTTCACATTGAAGCAGCATAGCATCTAAGCCACCATCAAAATCAAAATGCTCCCTCCAGCCATGGCATAGCCTCATTTTCTAGGTAAAGCCAGTGAATGCACCTGCCTCTTCCTCTGCAAAGTCCTCCAAAATCTTGGGGAGACTTTTCAGGTGAGTCTGGTACTGGAAGCAGACAGTCCTTTGGAAGGCTCTTGTCTTGACAGTTTTGAGCTTCAGTAATGAGCAGTTACAACAATGGCTTGTGTGATGCTGCCAGCAGCAGGACCAGGTGCCCAAGCCATCTCCAGAGGGGCAGGGATGTGTTTGTGTGGTCACTGATCCTATAAAGCACTGGACAACCTGAAAACAGGGGAAGCTGGTTCATCTCTTCTTGGGTCACTGCACAGGGGGATGAATGGTGGATTCCTCTGACATAAAAGAGAAAGGAGGGGGAGCTGGGGGAGATGACCCTTGCAAGTCTCTGCTTTGTAATGAAGATGGGATGAGGAGAGGTTCCCTGTTACTCAGACTCTTCCAGAGCAGTTCCTCCATTAGCAGGACCCATAGGAACAGTTGCCTGCAGCTGGGACTCTGAGACACTGACACAATGCAACAGGCAGGTCCAGAGTCCCCACAAGCAGGTAGGAGAGATGGAGGGAGCTGATGGGACACACATGCACCAAGAGAGACCTACACAGGCAAACTAGGAATATGTAAAAATTTCCTAAGGCCATACCCCAAGATGCAACCAGAACATTTAGGAGACAGTAACGAGCCACCTCCATGAACATGAGGAGAGCTCAACCCCTCCATGAGAGACATCAGTTGAGATCTCTCAATCTCTGCCTCATCACTAACTTACTCCAAAAATACCCCAAACAGACAGATTTCCCCAACATACCCAGCCCTAGGGCGAGTTGTGAAAGACAAGAAGCCACCACAAGCAGCAGAAACATGATTACTTTTCAGGTTCACAGACCTATGACATACATCACACTGATATATCAACTCAGTGAGGAGGGTTTAACTGGATGACTACCTCATGTGAGTAATTAACACATTACTGCTCTGACCCCATGGCTGCCTTAGAAACTTACTTGACTGCAGTTAATTCTTTACCAGATCCAGTCATTAATGCTGTTATTTGTCTTTCCTGTAGCATATGAACTGAACTGACTGACCTTTCATGGGATACAGGGATTTTAGTATGAAAGTCTGCTTAATATTAGCACATTTTTCAAACCCTCCACAGGCCTTGACATGATTATTTTTAACAGATGACACAAGGCTATTTGAAAAGAAGATAAATGGTTTTTTGGCTGCACGAACCAGAGAGGAAATATCTCATTTGGGGTGATGGAGGGGAACAAAAGTAAAGAAAAGGGTGCTTGGGAAAGGCAAACTGGGAAGTTAGCTGACACCTTAATTTAGGCATTTCTGTCACCCATGTCCTAATCCTAGCATCAGGGGAGCAGTGCGGAAGTCTGGGGTCTGGCTAATGAGCCAGCTCATAGAATCATAAAATCATAGAATAGTTTGGGTTGGAAAGAACCTTAAAAAACATCTTGTTCCAACCCTATGCCATGGGCAGGGACACCTTCCACAAGACCAGGTTGCTCAGAACTCCATCCAGCCTGCCTTTGAACACTTCCAGGCGTGGGGCAGCCACAGCTTCTCTGGGCAACCTGTGCCAGGGCCTCAGCACTGTCTTAGGAAGAATTTCTTCCCTACATCCAATTTAAACTTATCTTCCTTGATCTTAATGCCATTCCCCCATGTCTTATAATTACATGACCTTGTGAAAAGACCCTCTCCAGCCTTCTTGTAATCCTCCTTTAGGTACTGGCACAGGCTCTAAGGTCTCCCTGCAGCCTTCTCCAGACCGAAAAGTTCCAACTCTCACAGCCTGTCTTCATAGGAGAGGTGCTCCAGTTCTGTGATCACTTAGTGACTCTTCTCTGGACTTGTTCAAACAGGTTCACATCTTTCTTATGTTGGAGGCCTCAACCTGCACACAGTGTTCCAGGTGAGGTGTCCAAAGAGCAGAGTCAAGGGGCAGATACACCCCTCTTGACCCACTGGTCACACCTCTTTTGATGTAGCTGAGGATGTGGTTGGCTTTCTGCGCCGTGAGTGTGCTTTGCTGAATCATATTGAGCTTTTCATACACAAACACTCCCAAGTTTTTCTCTACAGGGCTATTGTTGATCCATTCTCTGCCCACCCTACACTTGTGCTTGGGATTGCCACAGCCTATGTGCAGAACCATTCACTTGGCCTTTTTGAACGTTTGAGGTTTGAACAGGCCCATCTCTCCAGCCTGTCAAAGCCCCTCTGGAAGGCATCCCTTCCTTCCAATGTGCCAGCCACACTATGCATCATGGTGCCTTTGGGATCTGTTGTCAGATCTTTCCTTACAATGAGCTGGGGAATTCATGGCACCTGGACTGTGAAACTAGGTCTAGGTAAAGATGTTACCAAATTTGTGGAGACAAAGGAAGACAGTTTAAATGAAAATTACAAGTCAAAGCACTTAAAATAAAGGTGCACTTGTGCAGAAGTCATTCTGATGAAACACCTCACCACCACTGAAACATCTGTGGAGCATCAGGCAGAAACCTCCAAGTGCCAGCAATATCTTGGCACTGATTGTGTCAGACCTGGGTCAGACACTGGTACAGTCATGCTTCTTGGCTCTCATGCTTTGCATCACACTACATGGGCCCGAGCTCCCTGCAGCCATGGCCCAGGCTTGGCTCAGAAAAGAAAAAAGGGCTTATGCCTAAATAAGAATGAGCAGTATCATGAAAACATAATTCTTTCTGCAGAGTTTGCAATTTGCTTACATAACAGCAGCAGCTGGCTGGGTACATAGCAGTTGTGAACTGCAGACATCAGCCAAGAGTCTGACCATGTGAATTAAAAAAAAAAAAAAAAGGCAAAAAAAGACATTGACAAAGCCACTAAGCCACTTAAGGTTCACAAACCAAGTTTTTGTGAAAATTTCACACCACAAAATCATCCCAAGGCATAGGAAATGTGAAGTTGAACTGCTGAAGTGTGGCTGTCACTTGCAACTTAAAAGAGGTTTGTAAGGGAAAGGCAGAACAAACTGCATGCTGTGTGTTATGCTCCATTGCCAAAGAACAGCCTGAGAGACCTCTGAGTTTGGACTCAAGTGCTTCAGAGCTTTGCAGAGCTGTAATATAAAAACACGGCAGCAGGCTGGCTCCTCATCTTGTTGTATTGAGTGTGTGATAGATGGAGCAATGCTAAGAGGGAAAAGATGATGGATTTTCCCAGTCTACCCAGTAAATCTGCTCTTGCACTTACCACCTATTTTCAGAGATGTGCAAATTCCTCAAGGCCCCAAAACTGGACTAGCTCCCCTGCAAGGGAAAGCTCTTCCTGGTTTCCTTGCGTTGCCCCTTTCTTGGCCCACCATCCTTCCAGATGAGATTAAAAATCACTAAGATCTGTGAAGCTACCAAGGTGGTCAGGCACTTCCAAGACCTACAAGATGAGTCTGAGGGAGTTGTGCTTTTTTAAGGGGAAGATTTAAAAGCAGCCTCCAGCTTCTTAAGGAAATAGCTAGATGGATGAGTAAAGCCTAACAATTTTCCATAGTGGCAAATAAAACAGGCAATAGATTATGCTGTTTTTTATGTTTGTAAAGATGAGAGACCTCCAGAGGTCCCTTTCTACCAGCGCATCTTGGACTGTAAATACTATCAGACAAATTTGTTTAGTTTTGAAAGTTAAATGAACTTATATCATAGAAACACAGAATATTTTCGTTTGGAAAAGCCCTCTAAGATCACTGGGGCCAACCATTCCCCCAGTACTGCCAAGGCCACCATAAACCCATATCCCCAAATGCCACACCTACACTACTTTTAAATCTTCCCAGGGATGGGGAATCCACCACTCTGGGCAAATTGTGCCATAGTTGGATAACCCTTTCAATGAAGAAATATTTCCTTAAAATTAAATTCAAATCTTTTCTGGCACAACTTGAAGCCATTTCCTCTTTTTGAAACACTGGTTACCTGGGAGAACAGACCAACATCCACCTGGCTGCACCCTCCCATCAGGGAGTTGTAGAGTGTGAGAAGGTTCCCCCTGAGCCTCCTTTTGTCCAGGCTGAGACCCCCCAGCTACTCCTCATCAGACTTGTGCTCCAGACCCTTCCCCAGCTCCATTTCCTTTCCTGGACACCCTCCAGCACTCAGTATCTTTCTTGTTGTGAGAGACCCAAAAGTGAAGACAGGATTCAAGGTGTGGCCTCATCAGTGTTTGAGAACTACTCTGACAAATTGGAAGTGTTTTCTTAGCAGCCCTTATTTCTCCGTATTCTTCTGCTATTTATTTCTTCAATCAATTCAGTGGAAGAACTTTCACTGTTAATTGCCAGGATTTAGTCCTAGAGATATAAATTATCACTGATGAATAACAAAGTCAGCACAATCATCTCAGCACACATTTAGCCAAGAGAGAAGGCAGGCACTACTGTGCCCTTGAGAACCAAAGACAAGGAGGTCATGGTCTGGCAGGGTATTTTCAAGTGGAGGAGGTCTGGGACCTAGATGGTAACCTGAAGGCATTCAGGAGGACCTAAGTGATTAAAGTCCTCCTAGCCCTATGGGCTACATTCCATGGTAGAGAGAAGGTGAGATGGTCTGAGATGTCCCCTGTCCTAGCCCCAGATGGCAGTATAGCAAGCCAGTGATGCAACTACCACAAGTCAAGGAGCAGCCAAAAATGCCTCTAGTTGGGCATTACCAATTTGAGACTAACCCTAAACAGAAGTGTCGCAAGCAGGAGGTGCTGAAGGAATGGACTGTGAAGCCCTGAGATGCCACATTACAGATCCACAGTGGTACTTTGTGCCATTTTCCTTTCTAGCTGACTCCTGCACAGCACTCCAGGTGAAACTCTCACTACAGCTTGAGAAAAGTGCTTTGCAAATGTCTGGAGTGGGACCTCATGCTGCAAGAGGAGATAAAGAGCTGAATTTCTTTTTGTTGTTATCCCTGCAGCCCAGTTACAATAAATAATTCCAGTGGAGTGATTCAATTTTCATGTAGCTTCCCTGCAGCTGTTCAGCTTGGCTGATGGGTCCAACCCCTCCTGTGTTATTTTGTCAAGTTTCCACCCAGATGGCAAACCTTTTCTCTTAGGAAACCTGTGAAAACAAAAAATGAAGCTGCCTTTTATTCTCTACTCCTTTTGTGATTCTTAATGTGCAAAAAGGCCATTCCAGGTGCAAAGGCTTGTTGCAAAAACTCTACTGCACAGGAGGCAAAAAGAGAAACAAAAATGAGATGGAAATTACAGAGTAAATAAAATAGAAGTGGAATAATATTCAAAAACTTCCTGAAAATGTTACCAAACTCTTTCCCGTTCTAGCCTGGCATTTATACTTTGCAAAAGTGGCAGGCAAGGCAATTTTGGAGAATATACTGAGGCACTGAAGAATTACTGCAAATAATTGTCCAGTGCACTCTGGCATGGAGAACCAGGTCAAACAAGTCACCTTCCCCTTTTCTTCCTCTCAGCTGTTTCGTATATTCCATTTCATCTCTGCCAATCATGCCAAAATGATGAATCTGAAGAAACAGGCTCATAAATTCTGAGGCTGGGTTAGCAATTATGAGGATTAGTGTACTCCGGATTCTTTTTCATTGATTCCTTGGTTTTGGTACATTTAGACACATTCAGGATGTATATTCCAGCTTTTACAACATCCATGAGAGTAAAAATAAACTTTTTTTTTTTCCCCCAAGGAGGGGAGAAATGAAAGCCCACATACTCAGCTCCCAGAACTGGGGCTTTAAGAAAAAACATAGACATTATGACTTGCACAGTGAAGTCACAAGAGTTGGCAGCTGTCTGGACTTCATTTTTCAGGAGTCATTGTTATGCTCTTACAATATCCAGTGTGGTTTCATTGGAAAGGAAAATGGGGAAGAGAAACTAAATATGGGAATTCCTTCTCCCACCATAAGCATGTTATTGCCATGCTTCTGGACAGATAGTTCTGCTGGTAGCACCTTCTTCTGCCTTGGTTTGGGCTCTGGAACAGTGTTGTTTGCAATATGGTAGATCAATTGCAATAGGTTACATCCCTACTCAGGTGTGATGGGTAAAACTTTATTGGAGCACCCAAGCTGCTGTTCAGATCTCTTAGAACAATTTAGGTTGGAAAAGCCCTCAAAGATCATCAAGCCCAACTGTTCCCTGAGCACTTCCAAGCCCACCAGTACCTCATGTCTACTAAATCCCTCTGGGGATGGGGACTCTACCACTGCCCAAGTGTGTTGATTTGTCATGGCCTGATTTTTAGTAGTGGGGAAGGGCCACAGGAGTAGCTTCCTTGAGAAGCTGCTAGAAGTTTGACGGCGTCCAACAGAGCCAACCCCTGTTGGCTCTGAAGATGGACATGCTGCTGGCCCCGTTAGAGAGGTTGGTAATGCCTCTGTGATGACATACTTAAGAAGAAAATCAAAACAGCGTGAGCGTGATTTTTTCCCAGGGGTGGCAAATCAATGCTGCTGGGGGCCATCCTGGTGCAGCACATGGCAATGCACCGCTACCATGGCCACCACCTCAGCATGGCCCGTGGTGAGCCTTGCCTGCCTGGCCACCCTGAGCCAGCTGTACTGTGGGTGAAAAGGGCAGGGGTGGCAGCAGCGGCTTCCCCTTCCTGGCACCTGACATGAAGAGAGACATTAAATAGCACCAGCACCACGGAATGTGCCACACCATGGGATGGAGGCAGCAGAGCCGCGTGACTGGAAGTGGAAGCATGATGAGCAATTCCCTGACATGGGACCTAGGCAAGATCAACTTTTCAGCATGGCAGGATCTTGCAAAAATCTTTGAATTAGTAGAACTTGTTGACAATGGTCCCTACAAGCAGCAGCTTTTCTTCTAGTCAGAGAAGAGGAGGAAGTGAGGACACGTGAGGAAAAACAACATGACAACACCAAGGTCACTGGAAAAAAAGTAGGTGGAGGAAGTGCTTCAAGCATCAGAGCCAAGATTCCTCTGCAAGCCGTGGTGAGGATGGTGGTAAAACAAACTGCCACCTTGTGAGGCATGAAGTCCATGCAGGATGCAGAGATCCACTTGCAGCCCATGGGAAAAGTTCTCGCACTGGAGCAGGTTGCTAGAGAACGCAATGATCTAGTGGGAGACCCAAATAGAGAGAGAGGGTCCTTGCTTCCAAACTAGAGCAGCCTGTCTTTAAAAGACTGCACCCTGTGGATGAGTGAGCCATGCCACCACAGTTTTGGGATGACTGTTTGCCCGTGGGATGGACCCCACAGCATAGCAGAGAAAAGACTCCTCTCCCTGAGTGAACAGAAAAAGATCTCAAATAACGAACTGACTAAAACTCCCATGCCCTGTCTCCCTGCACTGTCAGTGGGAAGGAGAGAGGGGCTGGGGGGAAGGAAGGTGTTTAAAGGTATTATTTTACTTCTCACTATCCTCCTCTGACTCTGTTAATAATAACTTTATACCTTTAAATTTAAACCGGTTTTGCCCTTAAAACATTTTTCTCCCAATCCTTATCTCAACTCATGAGCCTTTTGTTATTCTTTTTCCCTTTCCTTTGCCCAACTGTAGCAGGAGAGAGTAAGTGAACAACTTTCATCAGTTCCTGGCGTTTGGCCAGCATCAAACCACAACACCTGGGCAGCCTGTTAAAATGTTTGGTACTTTTGATACTTTGCACCTTTCTGTGGCAGTATATTGTCCTTGGTTTGTAAGAAGAATGGATAGCACTGGGCTCTGGGCTGAACTGCATCATCTGGATTTAATAAAACAGTACTCCAAAAAAGCACAAGTCATGTTCCCATGTTACTGCATGGTGAAACTTATAGGATGATGAGAGGCTCTGCAACACAAAAGGCCCAGAGACACTCAATATTAACTCACCTTCACTTCCATAAGTGCATTCAACTTCAGTGGAAAACAAAAGCTGAAATATCTTCCTGGAGGTAGGCCAAAATGACTGTTTTATCATGATCCCCTCTTGCTTGCTTGTGTCTATAGAACAATAGGATTGCTGAGGGGTGGAGGGGGAGGTGATGCATTTTCTTGTTACTGATGAAAAAAGACATTATTTTAACTGGGCATAGAGAAAAAGAGAACTCTTTTCTCCCTGTGGTAACAATAAAAAGTTCTCTGGCTTTTTAACCTTGATACTACAGCATCAAGCAAGTATCAGCAGGGCTCCATGGGTTTATAACCCAATAGCATTTGGCATCATGCAGATTAGGTGGATCTCTTCCAGGTTTTTGCTACCGCAAAGAATTAGATCCCCAATGCAGCTTCGAGAATGGTGATTAAGGAAACTGTTTCCTAAAAGACAATATATTTTTTCACCTTTCTTGCCATAACTTAGCTGATCAACTAATTTCCCCCACCTGGTTCGTATTCATTGCTGATGATACATGCCTCTTACCAGCTGGTACATAAGTAGCTGATCAGTGTACATTCTCGTTACTTGAACTAATGTTTCTCTATGCCATGAGGGTCCCTAATACATTGCATGTGGTTTCCATTTGGGGCTTTTTGGGATCTTTTCCAGGAAGTTTCAGGTCATTACCTCAAACCTTTCTCAGCTGAAAAGGATTGAGGTAATAACCCACAGTATCTTGGGAGGGGAGGGGTAATGGGGAGGTGATGGGGAGGGGGGTAGGGTTAGAGAGAAAAAAAGGGAAGGAGGGAAGGAAGGAAGGA
>VZRX01021228.1:13776-63292 GCA_013398075.1 Notiomystis cincta
AAGGAAGGAAGGAAGGAAGGAAGGAAGGAAGGAAGGAAGGAAGGAAGGAAGGAAGGAAGATTTCTTTCTACAATGCATTGAAGACAAGAGAATGAAAATTACATGTAGGATAGATGGAAGGAATGTGGCCTCTGGCCCTCCAGCAAAAGTGTTATAAAATATATTGTACTGAAGCAATATGTCAAAATGCAAGATCTTAAGCAAGGAAAGCAGATAGCACAGAATTGAAACCACTGTGACCATTGCAAAGTGGTGGGCCTGATCCCCAGCCCCTGGTTGACTTTCACTCACAGAGCTGAACACTAATTAGTTAAGAGGTTTCATTGGAAAAATGGCTTGCTTTTTAGGATGAAAAAGAAACAGAAAGTTCTGTGTGTTAAGAAACTCCTTTAAAAGCTTCTGGCATGAGAGGCGTGGTTCGAAAAGATCATGAGGAACTACTGGTGAAGGAATATGAGTTTTAAATTTAAATGTAAGTTATGTGACCTTATACTCCATTTCAGCCAACACTATACCTCACTCTGCTATTCATTCTTTTTTCTTCACCTCATCTGAAAATTGCCTTGGCTACAGAAATTACCATTTACGTCCTCTTTGTGTTTTCTGGTTGGGAGCCAGCTATCTGCTGACCCAGTTAAATGAACCCAGGCTCTGCCAAAACTGTCGAACGCCTACAGCACTTTTCAAGCAGAGCCTCAGGATAGGGATGTGTTTGTGTGTGTGTGTGTATTTCTAGCTCCAACACAGGAAAATTACTTTAAAAGTGGGCTTTTTCAAAGTTCTGAACAGTGTGCTCCTCCTGTTTTCACTTGGGGTAAGGGGTGGGGTGCTCAATAGATTTAATGGTAAATAACGAATGCCTCAGATGACCTGGATGTTTTGTGAAGCTTTAACTCAAAAAATATCTACAAAGCCCTTTCAAATAGATTTGTAATGCTCTATTTGAAATGGTTGAGGCTGAAGCCTCCCTGAATGGAAAACTCTGAGTGTAAAAGGCCATATCAAAGTAGCTTTGGAAGTGGCTTAAACTACTGATTCTGCCAAAGGGTAGATGGAGTGATTCTCTTTTGCTACCTTGTTTTCTTGTTGCTAGCCTGACAGACTGAAAGTGGCTCCCTTCATTTCAAAGGATGAGGTCAGCTGGTTGGCTTTTGAGGAAAATGACAGGGGTTTCTAAGTCTTCCTCTATCCATCCGCATCTGGTGTACTACGTTAAGGTATTAAGGAAACATCATGACAACAGATGGAGCTGGGGACTGAATTTTTCCCTGCAAGTCTCAGATATCCAAAACCTCAAGGTGACTCTGTATATGTACATCAGAAGACTTTCTGGCAACCTTGTTTTCATAAGGTGTTGAATAACCCATCTTAGAATCAAGTCCCTCATTTTCTTCCCTCTCCTTCAACCAAAGCAGGGGAAAATCGGTTTGCAGCCCTTTGCCTCTGTTTTTGTAAAGCAAAATATCACATACAGACAAGCATTGTTATTTCATCTGTGTCTCTGAAGTGTCAGGAAGCAGTGCACTGAACTCCAAAGCACTGAGGATCTCCACGTTTCTAAACATTTGCTAAGATGCCTCTCCTTTCTCCACTCCTTGTCCACACCGTCTTTACAGATAATATATTTTCTTAACATCAAGAAATCACTGCTATATAATTCCTGTACATTAAAGACCAATAGCTTACAGCTTTCTGAGATTTGAATCAAAAGACTATGTTTTGTATCCAAGGGCAGCATTTATTTTGCTTCCATTTCTCCTTCCTACTGTATTTCAAGGTGCTTGTGTCATCACCTGCCAATAGTATACAGCACAGCTATCCAAAAAATCATGATCCCATCCTAAGAAGTCATGAAATCAACACAAGATTCAGGAGGTGTTTCTGGGACAAGACACATCTTGTTTTTCCTTTCTCTTCTGGTTTCTACAGAACATCAACCAAGTACAGACTCTGATTTTACACGTCTGGTATTTTGACTGCTTGAACATCCATTTCTGTTTGAGTGATGAGTGATTCTGACAACAAATTTCATTGATGACACTCCAGAAGATACTTTTATTGACAGAAAATCTTGTAAATCATTCCTTGCTTCCCATTTAGGGCTCTTTTCCCCAGAAGCCAAGGGGAAAAGGAGTCTTAAATGCAGGATGGAATTTCAGGACATCTCTCCACTTGTTTTTCCTATGCTTCAGAAACACTGTAGAACATCATTACATTCACACATAAAAGATTTGCTGAAAATAAAAAAAGCTAAAATAATTTCCCAGAGTGAGTACTGTCCTTTGTAGATTTGGGGTAAAAAAATCTTTCTGTTGTGTGATGCAGTTTGAAGCCTCTATCTCTGGTTCTGGACACTTTCAGGAGTTGTGATGAAATCCACACGCTTTGGACTAATATCTTAAACCAGAGCCACGCCAAAAAGGCTGCAGACAGACCAGTTTCAGATTAATAAAGAGTTTTAGATCATGCTGTAACTCCAGGAGTGATTATTAGCTCATCTGACCTGTATATTGCAGGCTGTTTAATGTTACCCAGTATATTAAGCTGGGTAATCTGTGTTTGACTGCAGCTCTTCCCGAGTAAAGAAATGCGCTCATTTTCAAAGACTCAAAAAGTATCTTCCACTTCATTTTGTTTTTGTTCCCAGCACTAACTATACACACTTCCACACTTCCATGCTTTTATAACCTGAATTTGTTGTGCCTTCTTTAGGAGACATCTGCTTACATTAGGTTTGCTCTTTCTCCATTGCATGAGAGCCCCTGGTAATATGTAATCTCTTCTACATAATACTTTATACAGTAATCAAGTCAATTTGTCACTTGATGGCTAAACAAAATGAATATTTAAGTTTCTTCTTGTAAGATATTTCCCTTTTCTCTTAATTTTTCAGCATCACAAGCATAAATTCTCCACTAACTTTAACCATCTCTAGAAGTCAGTTATCAACACTACCTGAATTATCCAGGTCCTTTTTGAACGATGCATCTGCATTGGGATTATTTTTATGTGTTGTGGGTTTGCCCACTATGTGACTGAAATCTGTTGGGAGAAGTTCCACTCCTGAGGCTTGGAGAAATGCCCTGTAGGCCTGAAAAAAAACCCAAAAAACCAATTGATCAATAAATTGCTTTGTAGTGAGAGATTTAAATCATCAATCTGATCAGCTACCTAATACTAATTCTAGTGATGATCCTAAAAATTTAATGTTCAAGAAAGAAAAATCTTCAAAGCTTAAACAAGTCATCTCTCTATTCTTGCTCTCCAGCAGCTTTCCCATTTCTCAGACAGAAAGGAACAAAGCTGAACCAGAGATAAGCAGCCTTTCTTTTTCCCTTTGATTTGCATCCCATAACAGTTATCTCAAAAGTGAATACCTGAATAATATTTTTTAAAAAGGAAATAATTTCTCCTCTCTTTCTGTTCTTCATTCCTCTTTCTTCTCATTTTCTAATTTTTCTTGACAAACGTCAAATTTGAAAGGAAGTACCACAAGGGCTCATTCTACTTCTGTTGAAACCACTGGAGTTCTTCAGACAATCAAAATCTGTCCTGAACCAAATATATTTGGAACCACAAGTCCAGAAGTGCCTGACTATGGCCTGATCAGTCCTTTGCTGACAAATAAGCTTTGAGATGAATTTGTAGAATTGTGTAGGCATAAAGGGGTGTCCTCTTGGCCAGAAAGGGCTTTGTGAAGAGAAGCATTGGAGTGCCACAGCTTCTTAATTAATTTCTTCAGGAATTAGGGTCTGGACCTCACATGCTGAGAGATATCCAGAGGGTTTGGTGTATCACCAAGAATCACCTGCTGACACCTAACTGCCTGTACAAAAGCCTGTACATGAGGCTTTCCAAATTTAAGATGCTGAAAAACAAACTTTCTGAGGTGTCTCCAGCATATAACTCTCTAGGACTACCATTTCTCAGTCTTTCCTTTGCAATCTCAGAGATTTGCAAGGAGATCCCCAAAGCCAACTTAAGTTCCCTCCACTTTGAGTGATACTATTCATCTGCCTTCACTCATCCTAAAAGTTCTTACACAATGTGTTTTCTTTAGCGATCTGTGTAGCACAGTATTGTTTTCTTCTTCATGTGTTTCTGTGCTTTCTCTGGTGAATCTCTTTATTTGTTTATTGAATTATCCTCTGAACTTGCTTCTGCTTCTTTTCAAAGACCTCCAAGGTATTCTTCTATGCTAAACTTCACCTTCCTTTCAGGCCCCGCACTGGTCTGTCTGCCCTTTAATCCTACTGAGGTTTAACAAAGATGAATTTAAACTGCAAGCTCTTCCAACTTTTTCCAATTTCTGCAGTAAAAGTCTCTGTGTGTTCTAACATCACAATCACAATTCCTCTGGGCATTTTACATTCCCTCTGAGTCAGCTGAGCAGAGGTCAAGAAATTTAGTATTGCCTCTTCCAACATTTCATTCCTCCCATGCCTTGCAAATGCAGCAGTGTTGTGATTCTTCTTTGTCTGGAATGGTCTGCCTTCAGATCTTTCCTTTTGCTCTAATCTGCAGAACTTTGGGCCAGAGCTTAGGTGTTACCCAAGTGGCACCATGCACAAATACTTCTCCTCCGCCAAACCCTTGCTTAGGATGTTTTGCAATCCTGGGCTGATTTGAAGCCCGTTGAACTCAATGTCTTCCAGTGACTCAGTGCAGGTGCCACAGATGTTATAAAGCACAGTATCAGATCTGGGGTGAGATGCACAGGTTTAGGTGTCTTTACTTCAATTGATCCATAACTTTCATTTACAAAAAAGTAAGAATATTTAGCAGATACCATCTCATCCAACCCCATGTTTTGTACTTTGCTCTTGCCTAGTCACCTGTTTTAAGTCTTGGTTCAGCCATAGCATTGCAATATCAGATGAGGGTAAGAGCTGCTGAACCTGGTAGCCTGATAGGAGTGAGATAGGAGTTACAATTTCATGTTCCCACATCCAGTATGTGCACATATACACAGTGCAGATATATACATACATAAATATTCATGTAAATATCTATCCCCTGTCTTTCTCTGGAGAGCTGCAGGACTGTCAGCCTGACTTTGGTGCCAGGGAAGGTGATGGAGCAACATCTTGAGTGGCGTCACCTGGCACATGCAGAACAACCAGGCCCAGCCAACGTGGGTTTGTGAAAGGCAGGTCTTGCTTGACCAACCTCATGGTTATCTTGGCAACAAGACCTGCTTGGTAGATGAGGGAAAGGCTGTGAGTGTTGTCTACACAGACTCTAGTAAAGCATTGTCTCTGACAGCATTCTGCTGGAGAAATTGTCTACTCATGGCTTTGACAGGTCCACTGTTTGCTTGGTAAAAGCTGGCTGGATGGTTGGGCCTGTAAGAGCTGAAAAGCCTCAAAAAATGCTTTGTCATTATGTCTGCTTATCATAATCACTCTTGAACACCTGAAGGCTACGTGAGGGATGGACTGCAAGTAGCCCACCTTGGGGCACATAAAAAGGAGGGCGAAACTGGTGCAAAAGTGTGGAGGGGAAAGTGAAGGGCAGAACCCCTGGCCTTTGCCTTCCCCTCCCCACCACCATTGCCCACCACATTCCAGCCAAACTGCTCCGAGATCCATCGAGGCAGAGAAGGAACTGCTCCCTTCCCCCACCCTGTCCCAGCAGCAGCAGAAGGGAGCACAGTGTGGTGGTGACCTATCCTATGCTTTTTTAAAGTAATCTTGGCTTTTTCTAACTTTTCTCTGCTTTTCTCTTTCTTTCTCTTCTCATCTTTTTACTGTTAAATAAAGCATATCAGTTTTTTGGCACCAACATCTAACCTCGTTTGGTTTTAATCTCGTTTTGGCATATTTTAGAACCTTTACAGTTCTTTCCGGTTTATACACAGAGACTTGATTTTCTTTGCTCTTCTGGGCTCAAACTGGATCACAGCAGGGCCCAGAGAGTGGTGGGGAGTGAGACTAAATCCAGTTGGCAGCCAGTCACTTGTAGGGTTCCCTAGGGCTCAGTATCGAGGCCTGTCTTATGTAATATCTTTATCAATGATTTAGACAAGGGGATTGAGTGCACCCTCAGTAAGTTCACAGACATCACCAAGTTAGGTGGAAGTGTTGATCTGCTAGAGGGCAGGAAGGCTCTGTGCAGGCTGGATTCATGGGCAAAGGCTAGTGGTATGAGGTTCAACGAGGCCAAGTGTCCCTGAGTCACAACTCCACACAGCTCTCCAGGCTTGGTGCAGAGTGGTTGGAAAGCTGCAGGATGGGAAAGGATCTGGGGGTGCTAATCCACAGCAGCTGAGCCTGAACTTCGGTGTGCCCAGGGGGCAAAGAAACCCAATAGTACCCTTACTTGTGTCAGCAGTGGTGTGGCCAGCAGGATGAGAGAAGTGATTTAAATGATTACACCCCTTTGCTGGCACTGGTAATGAGAGGTGAGGGAGCTGGGGGGCTCAGCCTGGAGAAAAGGAGGCTCAGGGAGGACATTCTCCCTATCTGCAACTCCCTGACAGGAGGGTGGAGCCAGATGAGGGTTGGGCTCTTCTCTCAAGTAACAATTGACAAGACAAAAGGAAAGAACCTCAAGTTGTGCCAGAGGAGGTCTAGGTTGGATATTGGGAAAAACATAGCTGTGTGAGGCAGTTTAACATCAGCAGGACTGCGAGGTCCTCCTTGGAAGCAAAGCTCCAGGTATAATTTGCAGCCAACATTCTCCTCACTCTGCTGTGAGTGGTGTCAATGTCCATCTGTCCAGAGTGGTGTCTGGCAATCACCTTCACACAAATGAGATTTCTGCACATAGAATAAGCTGAGCTACAAATCCTCACTGTTGATAAAACCTAAACAAACAAAGCAACAAATCAAGGGAAAGAATTGTCTGGAACATGTAAAATGCAGGATCTTAGTCTCCTCATGAAATTAAAATTTCCAGGCTTGGAAAAATCCAATAGAAAAAGAAAAATTCCCCTAACCTTTGCAGAAATATGTTCCCTTTTGCCAGTAAAAGCCATTCCTTCNTGTGAAAGGCAGGTCTTGCTTGACCAACCTCATGGTTATCTTGGCAACAAGACCTGCTTGGTAGATGAGGGAAAGGCTGTGAGTGTTGTCTACACAGACTCTAGTAAAGCATTGTCTCTGACAGCATTCTGCTGGAGAAATTGTCTACTCATGGCTTTGACAGGTCCACTGTTTGCTTGGTAAAAGCTGGCTGGATGGTTGGGCCTGTAAGAGCTGAAAAGCCTCAAAAAATGCTTTGTCATTATGTCTGCTTATCATAATCACTCTTGAACACCTGAAGGCTACGTGAGGGATGGACTGCAAGTAGCCCACCTTGGGGCACATAAAAAGGAGGGCGAAACTGGTGCAAAAGTGTGGAGGGGAAAGTGAAGGGCAGAACCCCTGGCCTTTGCCTTCCCCTCCCCACCACCATTGCCCACCACATTCCAGCCAAACTGCTCCGAGATCCATCGAGGCAGAGAAGGAACTGCTCCCTTCCCCCACCCTGTCCCAGCAGCAGCAGAAGGGAGCACAGTGTGGTGGTGACCTATCCTATGCTTTTTTAAAGTAATCTTGGCTTTTTCTAACTTTTCTCTGCTTTTCTCTTTCTTTCTCTTCTCATCTTTTTACTGTTAAATAAAGCATATCAGTTTTTTGGCACCAACATCTAACCTCGTTTGGTTTTAATCTCGTTTTGGCATATTTTAGAACCTTTACAGTTCTTTCCGGTTTATACACAGAGACTTGATTTTCTTTGCTCTTCTGGGCTCAAACTGGATCACAGCAGGGCCCAGAGAGTGGTGGGGAGTGAGACTAAATCCAGTTGGCAGCCAGTCACTTGTAGGGTTCCCTAGGGCTCAGTATCGAGGCCTGTCTTATGTAATATCTTTATCAATGATTTAGACAAGGGGATTGAGTGCACCCTCAGTAAGTTCACAGACATCACCAAGTTAGGTGGAAGTGTTGATCTGCTAGAGGGCAGGAAGGCTCTGTGCAGGCTGGATTCATGGGCAAAGGCTAGTGGTATGAGGTTCAACGAGGCCAAGTGTCCCTGAGTCACAACTCCACACAGCTCTCCAGGCTTGGTGCAGAGTGGTTGGAAAGCTGCAGGATGGGAAAGGATCTGGGGGTGCTAATCCACAGCAGCTGAGCCTGAACTTCGGTGTGCCCAGGGGGCAAAGAAACCCAATAGTACCCTTACTTGTGTCAGCAGTGGTGTGGCCAGCAGGATGAGAGAAGTGATTTAAATGATTACACCCCTTTGCTGGCACTGGTAATGAGAGGTGAGGGAGCTGGGGGGCTCAGCCTGGAGAAAAGGAGGCTCAGGGAGGACATTCTCCCTATCTGCAACTCCCTGACAGGAGGGTGGAGCCAGATGAGGGTTGGGCTCTTCTCTCAAGTAACAATTGACAAGACAAAAGGAAAGAACCTCAAGTTGTGCCAGAGGAGGTCTAGGTTGGATATTGGGAAAAACATAGCTGTGTGAGGCAGTTTAACATCAGCAGGACTGCGAGGTCCTCCTTGGAAGCAAAGCTCCAGGTATAATTTGCAGCCAACATTCTCCTCACTCTGCTGTGAGTGGTGTCAATGTCCATCTGTCCAGAGTGGTGTCTGGCAATCACCTTCACACAAATGAGATTTCTGCACATAGAATAAGCTGAGCTACAAATCCTCACTGTTGATAAAACCTAAACAAACAAAGCAACAAATCAAGGGAAAGAATTGTCTGGAACATGTAAAATGCAGGATCTTAGTCTCCTCATGAAATTAAAATTTCCAGGCTTGGAAAAATCCAATAGAAAAAGAAAAATTCCCCTAACCTTTGCAGAAATATGTTCCCTTTTGCCAGTAAAAGCCATTCCTTCACAGCACCATTTGGATAATTTGCCTCTACATCTTGTTCATCTGTCACCTCATATGCTTCAGGTTTTTTTGTGTTTTCATCACTGGTCTGTATATAAGAAAATGAGTGGGGGGAGAAAAAGGAGGCACAGATTTTGGCAAGAATCCTTGCCTGGAATGAATATAAAACTCTGTTTTATTTAAGTGATCTGGTTGTGTGTGTGTGATAGAAGGGGAAAAAAAATAAAGATAGTTTTTTTTAAAAGTGAGTGTGAAAGAAATTCCCCAGACAGATAAATAAAGAACTTTTTTATTGCTAATAACACATGTTCTGGCATGTGCTTTTCATGTTGTTAACCCGCCTAGAAACCAGTGAGTTTAGTTGTTTTGGGGTTTGGTTTGCTTGTTTTTTGTTTTCAAATCTTTCTTCTGGCTTTTTCACTGTTATAGTAAGGGGGAAAATTATTTTAAAAATGCCACATAACACAGAGACACATACCCCAAAATCCCATCTCTCCTCTTGCTATGTATTTGAGAAACCTGAAGAGTGAGAGGGTGATTTCATGCCTTCTCATTTTATAAGTAAATCTCCACAAAGTCCTGGAGTGGCTTCATCATAGCAGATGTGTTTAGATTTAGACTAGACTGACAGGATGGATTTTCATCTGCTGTCATCTTGCTGGTTGACACTTGCTTGACCTGGGTGGATATGATGGCAAAGAGCACCTCAGAGTGGAAAGAGAGGGAAAAGTTGCAAAGGAGATAAGAAGAAAAGTACATCAACTGTGTTCCCCACTCATGTCTACCAAAAGATATTATATATATATAATGCATCAATTAAGGACAGAAATGTACATATAGCTATTCTCTGAGCACACCTTAGACCAGGAAAGGACCAAAGCATTGAATCACAGAATAATAGTATGTTTCCCATTTCACCCCCATGCCATGGGCAGGGACACCTTCCACTAGACCAGGTTGCTCCAAGCCCCATCCAACCTGGCCTTGAACGCTTCAAGAGATGGGGCAGCCACAGCTTCTCCAGGTTACTGTGCCAGGGCCTGACCAATCTCACAGCCAAGAATTTCTTTCCATTATCCCATCTAACCCTGCCCTCTGTCAGTGAGAAGCCATTTCTTCTTGTTCAATCCATCCAGGACCAAAGTCCCTCTCCATCTCTCTTGGAGACCCTTTAGGTACTGGAAGGCTGCCAGAAGTCCTCTGCTAAATGTTTTCCTCAGCATGGCCCAAATGCTTTTTTGAGTCAGGTGTAAGTGGGATGTGATACATACAGTCCTTGTATGGGAGTGAGGTCAGCTGAGGAACCCCATGTGCAGTACAAACGGATCTCCAATATTAAAAAATAGGGAAAGAAACAAATTAAAACTGCCTCACTCCTTGTGACAGGATTTGCACCGTTACAGTTCTCAAAAATGAGGAGCCTTGCAGCAGTGCTTCCCAGGTCTCAAATTCAGCCCCCAGTCCACTATGCCATCTACTGACCATCTCCTTGTTGGACACAGAAGTGCCCCTATATAATCTATAAGGTTGCAGAGTGAGATTTACTTGCACCTTTCCTGGGAGCAGCTCGTGCCCCTTTTTGCCAGGGCTGAGTACATCAAGTCTCATTGAGAAGGATGTACTCACCATCCTGTGGTCTTTGGAATCTCCTGGCAGCAGGGTGAGCAGTGTGCCAGGCTGGGGACAGTATCCTGGTTTGGACAAGCCAAGGTTGCTCTTGTGCCTTTGCCTGTTTACCCAAAAACTTACAAAAAGCCAGTCTGAGTGAGCTATGCAGCTGGTGTATACTTCAGAAGCCTCATACTCATTTCTCAAGGAAGGAAAGTTCACATAAATGTGCAGGAGGCTTCAGTGCTTTTCTAACCCAAATCACTTTCACTTGAGCCTTTTTGAACCTTCTTCTATACTACTTCACCTCCTTCAGGCCCATTTTTCCCAGACCCATAAGGATTTCCCTTAGCAGGAGCTGTTACAACAGGACAGCATCTTTGTGATGATGACAAGTGTCTGGAAGAGCAGTAAGGGAAAAGTCTGCCAAATTCTTCCTCTTGTGAGTTGAACAAGATTTGGCCTTCTCCTCATGATGACCCAGAGCTTTCTCTGGGGCGTGAAAGTAACAGCAGATATTCAGACAGGATCCCGTCCTCCCTTCCCCCAAAGGTATCCAAACACTCAACACTGTGGCATTTGACTGAGACTGAAATCACAGAAAAGCTGAGCCCAGAGGTATCCAGCTCTTTTACAGAGCACTGCAGATGCAGATGACATGAGGAATGTCACACTGGTGTGCTGCCTACAGGGTATCCCCACAGGCAGCCAAGGAGAAGATCCAGTTCCATCATGTCTCTTAACCTACAGCCTGAGACATTTTTGTCTCACATGCTGGACATGGACTTACCAAGGATTTCCACAATATAGGAACACAAGGCAGAAGGGGACTTGTCGCCAAGAAGGGAAGGGAGAGGGAGAAGGCAATAAGCCTCTCATCTCAACAAAATGCGAGACCAAAGAGGACATGGCATAGCCTCTCTCCCACTTTAACAACCATGTTTTCTAATGTGGAAAGAGCTTCTTCATGTCAAGGGAAAGCTGTGGGGAACAATTTGCTGTTGGGACAGAGTGGACCAGAAGCAGCGATGACTTTCACTTCAATAGTCTTCATTTTTGCGTGGTTCTAAGACAGTTCTTCTCAGGGGACATCACTGTCAGCTAAAACTTCTGTTGCACATATGGTGAACGCATTTTTGTGGGCATCATCTTCCACCTTTCCATCGAATACAATCCCATAAAGGTACCAAGATTTACAAGCAAGCAGAGAAAGATTTTAACCTAACCAAACGCCAAACAACTCAGTCCTCGAACTGAAGAGCAGATTTTCGTTAACTGGGTTATTCCTCAGCCATCCATCTGCAAGGAGACTTCTCATTAATCCCTAACCTGGTGGCTGATTCTGGAGCCAGAATGATTATTTGTGATTTTTTGCCCACTGACCTGTTTGAAAATTACTTTATGGAGCAGCAAAAGTCAGAGAAAAAAGCATTCTTCTCCACTGCTCAGTAAGAAAACCAGACATTACCAAGGGAGAAACCTCTATAGCATTTTGTCAATCTGGGTGGAGCTCAGAAGCCCTAGTAGATATAGCACAGCTACTGTCTTACTATGCCCTCATTTTTTCCCTGTGGTCAAAGGCAGATGAAACGCAGGGCTCCTCAACTGACAGGCAGTAAAAGTGCTGCTTCTTCAACTGTTGGAAAAGTCACTTAATAGAGCAAAATCCATAGGCTAGCCTTAAAAATTATTAAACACTTCCAGAAACCTAGTGTGTCCAGATCCAGGAGTTTGATGAGGCTTTTTAAGAAGTATAGCACAGTCATTTCATTTCTGACTCAGCTTTAGACCTCATCTTCTTCAAAACTTTGTTATTTTGAGGCCCATATATCACTGTTTTCTGCCTAATCATGAGGAAATCACCATGTGTTTGAAGAAGCTTTTCTGATTTGGTGAATTCCTCAGGCTCTGTCATCAGGTAAATTGCACAAATGGGCCACAGATCATACTGTCAGCTGATAATGGCCATCCCTGTCTCAGTATTGCTTCTCCTCTACTAAACTACACTCTGAGTTTACAACAGCAAACCTGTTACCTTTCTGAAGTACCCATGTCTCTGTTCACCTGTCCAAGCTGTAAAGTCAAGTGTGGTAACTCACATAAATGTGTTTTAAGCCACAAATGGGTGCTGCAATGATGCAACACCTTCTCCACTGCCACTGTGCCACATGGGCCACCCCTAAGGAAGCTCTTTCTCACCATGACTTGCATCACTCAAGACAAGGCTGCTTCTCTTTGCAGCCATGAGCTTTAATTCATCACTACCTGTTATGGATTGAGTGAAAGTGCTAGAGAAGCCCTGCCTTAGGTTTAGATTTTTGGCAGCATCTTAAATTCAGGTGACCCATACCTGAATCACCCTGGCTCACAAGTTCTTAAAAATGGTTGATTTGGTCTATTGAATGGACAGGAGATTAACAGACAAAAAACCTTAAACAGAGTTACTTGCTGCACAGCTTAAAACAAAGAACTACAACTAGATTACATAAAACACTGCACAACATAAAGGTACCTATATTACAGCTAGCAAATAAACAGTATAGATTAGGAGTCAATGTAACTTAACATTGAACTGATGATGGAGTACACATAGAGTCCTTTCACTCACCTCCCAGGAGAGTAACTCAAAGGCCAGCATCCCAAACCTTGAGGAGAGATCCCCACATATTTCCAGGGAATGTGCAGAAAATTTCTGCTTTGTGAAAGTTTTGTGTAGCTTTTACAGTTTGTAAAGTGAAGTGTCTGTCAGTCAGAAATTCAAGGGAGCTTCAATATGCTATCAAGGCAAGATGGTTATTGTCAGCTGGGAATGCCACCTCCATGGTGCCAGAGATAACTCACTACTAGACAGATGTCCAGCCTGGGTCATCCTACCAATTAGCAAATTTACATGTGGGGGAAGATGCCCTGACTTTACCTCACCAGCTGATAGAACAGATAAGCTCTTCTGTGGCAGAGGGGAACGTCCCACCACACTACCTGAACTAGATATTTCCCTTTTCTCCATAAATCCAAGTAAAGAATATGACTTGCCCATTTCTTAAGGTCTCACATGTAGCTCCTCAGTGTGATCCTATGGGAAAGGCAAACAGAATCCTCTTTTACTTGGAGGAAACTGAGGCACAAAAGGTAAAAAAAACTAAACAAATTCTTGGGAATGCTCTCTCTTGGGTACTTGATTTCTGCCATTTAATTGCAGAGGCCAAAACAAATGAAACCCTCTGGTTAATCAGCTCCTTTGCAGTTCAAGGTATGTCATTGTGGCAGCCTACGTCTTAAGCTTCTGACTTTGAGCATTTTTGTTGTATTGACACATCCATGGCTGAGCAGGGAACTGTCAGAGCTAGCAGGAGTTCTTGACTCCCAGAACAATTATGTACAGATCAGAGCATCCCTTGCCAAAGCAGCACATTCCCACCTTCCTCCCAGCAGTCCATCCTTTGCAAGGCAACAGGAATGGCTGTAAATCTGAGGGCTGTATCTGCCTTCATCCACCTGGCTGACACTCATCAGACTGGAGCACTGACTCCCACACACACTCTTACAACTTTTCTATCCATCTCGAGTGAAGATACTGCTGAAAGTGAAACTCAGTACAAAGCAGATGCTGATCATAACTGAATTTCCCCAGACAGTATTATCTCATCTTACAGCCAGTAGCTTTTTTATCTTGGTGATGGTCTGATGTTCCCCTCCCTTCTTTCCTTT
This sequence comes from Notiomystis cincta, assembly GCA_013398075.1. Lineage (NCBI taxonomy): Eukaryota > Metazoa > Chordata > Aves > Passeriformes > Notiomystidae > Notiomystis > Notiomystis cincta. The sequence goes on from VZRX01021228.1 coordinate 27,921, forward strand.
TCCCCATAGATCCATATCCATGTCTCCTGTCCCTGTCTTCTCTTAGGTAGAAGAAGCCAGCTTCCTGACTTCAGGCACAAAACATGTATTTCCATCCTCTCCTCTCTCCTTTCCTGCTTCTTGCTCATAGTGATCCTCCAGCAGTTTGGCTACTGCATTTTCTCATCTCCTTTACACCACTATGGCAACAGTGACACAACCACCATGAAAAAATTAACAATGTCAGAAGGATGATAGTGCTGAACTTTAGAAACTCATGTAGCAAATACAATAGAAATTTGGAGTGTTGCATCAGTAACTTAATGTCTTTAAGATGCATTTGGCAAGTTTTTTAAGGCTACTTAGCAGTGCACTTGAACTTTGGCTTTCTTCCTCTCTTCATGTCTCCCAGGTATAGATATCACCTCATAAACATCTCACACCACTGCAAGGTTTCTTTCCTTACAACAGAACACCCAGAAGACACGTGTGACCTCACACCTCAATTTCTGCAGGGATATTCATGCAATCAGGTTTTTGTGCACACCAAAGCAGACATCAGGATAGCACCAGATATATCTGGTGCACCAGATGTACCATCTCACAGGTAACCCACCTGACGACCTTATTATCTTATCCAGTGTGCCTGTTTGGACACAAATCCAGGAGGAAAAACCCAAAAAGGGCATGTCTCTTTCTCTCTCCTGCCTGCCAGGCAAGTAGGTCCTGGCAGCCCCTCCCCCACGGGTTCGGGAAAAGAATTTCTCAAATGACAGTGAAAAACCCCTATTTATTTAACAAAGAGAGTTCCCCCTCCCCCAGGCACAGGGCAGAAAAGGACACTGAACCCCCCTGCCATCCCAGAGGTGGAGGCTGGTGGGTTTCCCACAGTTCTCTCACTCAGCTTCCAGGCCCAAGGCCTGAGCAGAGCCGAGCCCCGCCGGGTCTGGGGCAGAGTCCCACCGAGCGTCCCAGAGATGGTGAGCTGGTCTGGGATGGAGAAGCGAGCCAAAAACAGTCCAGAAAGGAATAGAAGCCACTGAGGCAGATCTCCGTCCCTCTCCAGCCAAAATCTGAAAGGTTGAGAGCAAAACTTCCCTCCTCTGCTACTAGTAGAGGAAAAAAAAAGTCTCCAGCTGGGTAAAAATCTGTAAACATTCTGGCTGGAAGGTCAAGTGAGCCTCTGTGAAGAGTCCTCCCGGCTGCAGTTTAAAGGTACATAAAAACTTCAAGCAGGTGATGGGGAATACAAGATTGTCACAGAATCAGCCCAAGACACCCAGCTACATTATGGTCCCTTAGCAGTAGCTGCTGACATACCAAGAGTTTCTTAGCTGAAATGTGATGACAACCCATTACCTGGGTCCTTCTTATGTTCGTGATGCCAACATAAGAAGGACTTAAACCTGTGTTGGAGCAAGTCCAGAGGAGGCAACTGAATCGGTCAGAGGTCTGGGGCACCTCTGTATGGAGACAGGCTGAGAAAAGGCTCTGGGGAGACCTTAGAGCCCCTTTGAGTGCCTAAAGGGGCTCCAAGAGAACTGGAGAGAGACTTTTTCAAAGGTCTGGAGGGACAGAACATGGGGGAATGGCTTCACACAGGTAAAGAAAACTAAACAAATTCTTGGAAATGCTCTTTGGTACTCAGTTCCTATTATTTCATTGGAAAGAGGCCAAAAGAAATGGGGAGGGCAGGGTTAGATTGGATACTGGGAAGAAATTTTTCCCTATGAGGGTGGTGAGGCCCTGGCACAGATTGCCCAGAGAACCTGTGGTTGCCCTATCCCTGGAATTGTTCAAGACCAGGTTGGACGGGGCTTGGACCAATCTGGTCTAGTGGAAGGTGTCCCTGCCCATGGCAGGAGGCTGTTCCTTAATGTCCCTTCCCACCCAAACCATTCTATGATTCTACAGTGCCTCCAGCCTTCTCAAATCTTGTGCTTTGCCTGAATGCTTTCAAGGCAGATCTTGAAAAAGTTGTGGTACTATTTTCTGGTCCAAAGCTAAGATGGTCATTCTAATATACAAAGTGAGGGAAATCTTTTCTCTCACCAAACAGGGATTTCACGAGATCTTTGTGAGTTGGAAATTATTAGTTCTGGAGTTCTTCTGGCCAAAGATGATGTACTCTGCCATGCAGTATTCTATCCATGCAACTCTGAGGGGGAGGTATGGCATGGTGAAGAAGATGACACTCACTAGGACCAGTCCTGTACTTCAAAGAATTAGCCTCCTAGACCAGTTTCAGATGCAAATGGGAAACATCTATATTATGTGCAGAGCAGAGGATGTCTCAGTGCGTGGCCATTGCACTTTACCAGCTTGTTTCTGTAGGGTGATGAGAGAGACCTGGGTTAAAAGCATTGGCTGAAAATCTTCATTTCACATGAAGTTTTTAGTCAATAACTAATTTCTAGGGAAAGGAAGGTGTAATTTCAATCTAGAAGCTCCTGCAGGGAAACTGAGACCTTCAAATATCTCTGTGTGAGGGAGAAGGGTTCACAACTTCTGTCAATAACAACAGCTGATTAATTTATTGAATGCTGAACATATCTCATTCGACTTTGGACTTTCCCTATCTGCAAATTCAGAGTCTGTCAATGGGACATAAAATAACAGGGTTGCTGCAGTGGGTGTCACATCTTACAAATGATGGCCAGAGGTGTTGATTGAAGAGGCACAGCAAGAGATGGGTGCCAGGAGGTTATCTGCAGCTCACATTGTCTTGCTCAGGCTTGTCCTCAAAACTTCAGCTACCAGACCTCTACACTTTCCAAAACTACTGATGACTTGCCATTTTAGCAATTGGTTTGCTGATGATTTCCTGTTGCTCCAAATGACGAGAAGAAGAGGTGGAACCGAGTTTGGTGTGGATATGTGCAGCCTTGAGCCTGCTTCCACCAGAAGCAAACTTGTCCTCCAGGAATTAGAATGTGCAGAAGAGGCTGACTGGTGAAAACTGAAAGGTTCACAGAAGAATTCTTCCAAGTTTCTTATTTTTTAGCCTTGTTTTTGTCACTAAATGTGCAGTCTCACTACACATTTGGTCTCCCATAGCTGAGCCTTTCCTCTAGAGCTGCATTAAACTGCTCTTGGAGAATTCAACCTGGAGTCTTTTTTATGTCCCTACTTTCTTGTAACACATCAGAGGGGGGTGAGGGTGGAGGGGCAGGTTTCCCATCAAAATATCCTCTGTCAAATGCACTTCATATGTAACTTTGCTGACAGAAATCAGAGCTGGAGGAATGTCATTGAAGTCAACCCTTCTGTTTAGAGTGGAAATCCAATAAATTATCTGAAAGCTGGGCTTGGTCTTCAAGGATGATTTTCTTTGTCTGTCTTTGCTTGAAATATCAACCACTCTTCCAGCTCCATTCAAGTCCAATAGCAATTTCTTCCTTTTACACATTCTTCTGTTCCTCTAATATTTTCTTTTGCGGGAAAAGACTGGTAAACAAATAAATTAACAAACAAACAAAACCTCTTTGAAGTAATTGATGAACCCAAACGATTTAATTTTGTTCAGAATCCTACTGAGAAAAAGAATTCAAAAAGGTAACAATTAAATTGGCATTGACCCTAATACATAGCTTAGTTGGAACAAGGGCAAAGCAAGGTTGGCAGAGACAGGCCTCAGGTCTGTCCTCCTGATACTGTGTTATTTTTCTTCGGAACAATATGTGAACAGACCACACAAGTACTCTGAGAGCCAAAGGACACCAGAGGATTAACTGCAAGCAACTAGCCAGGATCACTGGTTTACACTAAACAGCTTTAGCTTTGCCCTGCAATACAGAATATATGACACATGAGAACCAGCCACAAGTACTCACAGATTATTAAAAGGGACAAAACACCAAAACACCCACCCTGCACACAATACCTCACTCTTTAATTGCAACATGACAGGAGAAATTACATAAGCCTATTATTTGATTTTAGAATCCTGTTCCCATCTATACCAGATGCCTTTGTTCTGAGACGATTGACTGTTTCTGTTTTCAGCTTTGCCAGCTCCTCTTTGCACCTGGAGTGCTCTTGCCTTTGTAGTTCTGAGACTTTAATTTAGCCTCACTTTAAAACTTTTAGTAAGGCCAATGTAGTGACAAAACGGTTTTTAAAATTGTTACTTCTTAGACCATCCAGTATAACACAGAAAAAAGAAAATGTTTGAAGGGGAATATTCCCAGTGTCATTTTGCCATGCTTTTTTCCCGTTTTTCAGCTCCCAAGGGAAGTGCAGTCTGGTCACCATCAGTTTTATGCTGACCAGTTTCCAGGTGCCTTCAATTTCATTTATATTCAATTTCCACATTGTTTTCCACAGTTTCTCATAGGCTGATTTAGTGAAGCCACAAATATAAGCTCTGAAATTGCAGACATTCCTTCTGCCCATGGTGGTGACAACTTGCAACAGCTCATCATCTTCACTGAAATGTGGCCTTAAGACCTTGCAGGATATGAAGGACTCTATCATCCTCATTTTGCAGGATAACACAGAGGAAGGATCAGGTGGTGGTTACACAGTGCAGACTTTTTAGCACAAGTTCACAGGGCAGCCCTGTGAAACACCTTTCACCTTTCACATGAATCAAAAGTTCCTGTATAGGACTCATTCTGTTCCACTGGGTTGTTTGAGGTAGGCAGGCAGCTGCTCAAGGATTCTTTTGGAGTTTCTGGGAGGACAGACTGTTCCAGAAGCCTTGGTTGGGAAGACTGGCCAAGAGCTCACATGCTGCATGCAAAAGAGAAACAAATCTGATTGTTCCAGGTTACAGTGCAATTATCCTAAAAAAGGGTTGCACCTGTCCTGGTCCCGTCCCCCAAAAACCCCAAAGTCTCTGCCTGTGGGTTTGTCACATGAAGAGAAAAACATACCAGGGAAATCTAGTAGAAAGATGCCATAATCATGTCAGTATTTGCATAAACATATACAGTAAATACACATCAATAAGAAATACTATAACAAGTCTCCATAGCCCCAGCAAGGCTGTGATAATTCATAGCTGACACTTCCCTCCCTTACCCCACTGCCCCCATAATTTGCTAAAGCCCCAGTGGTCATTATTCACTGCAAACTACACAGCTGGATAAACTCAGTGATCAGACAGGTCTTTCCTATTTCTAATGGGAGTTTGGCTTGAACTCTGGCCTGCCTGGGTAGCCCTGGGAGAAATTAGCTGATTAAAAATATCCAAAGGGGAAGCTGCAAGTGGGAAGAGTTTTATTCTTCTAACATGCAATTGGCAATGCACCGAGTTCATGAATAATCACAAGGAATTCCATGACCAGAACATTTCATTACGGCATCGCCTTCCTCCAACTCATTCTCTGTTCCAGGTTTAATATACTGGTATTTCTCCAGCCACTGTCCCCAGGAAGATCAGACAGGTTTACCACAAAGTCCTTTCTGTTTCTAAGAGCTCTAGGATAGAATTTGTCTTCCTTTGCCTCTGAGTATGGTGAGTTTGGTTTTATGTGTGCTGTTCCCACTCTGCTTAATTTTTTCCTTTCAGTGCAAAAAATGCATTTAACTCCTAAAATATTAGAGCTAACATATGGTGTGCTTCACTGGCAAGCACCTTCACTGTCACTCTGGGAGAATTTATCATGATGAAATCCATCTTACTTGGCTTTTCAGCCCCATGCCTGTAGACATCTCCATCTGAGCCACAGACCCCACACTCCCCAGACACTGGAGTCAAGAGAGGAAAACAGGCACTTCTGAGGTGCTATTCATCTCAGCCTCATGTAGATATTTCTGCTAGGTCAGAACCATGCTCTGTTTCTCTTCACTGACTAGAAAGACAGCCTGGGATGTTTGTGTGGAAGTCAGGCACACAGTTTTATGTCAGAGCTTTGATTTTGGAGCACTACCTGCAAATTTATTTCTTTATCCCTCTCTTGCAGCAGGCGCAGAAGGGCTCTGAAGGAGCTTAGTCAAATTGCTGTAGTTTTGAGAAGCCTTGAGAGCTTCACATGGTTGGCATCTGCTTTGGCAACTTGTGCTTGCCTTCTTCGTACCTTCAGCTTTGGCTTGTCAGGTAGTAAAAGATACATTTTCTTTGTCGTAGGCTTTGGTGTGCTACACTGGAGTTGTGAGGCGGGTTAGTACCAATGAGAAGAGTGTATTTTCCTCGTCACTGTGGTGTTTTCTTTTCACATTGAATGCAATGGCAATAAGCTGAGTTTAAACCAATAATCACTAACTGAATACTCATTGAAGCTACAGAATAAATCAATAATGTTGCAAGAAGCTGGCTGTCCTGGTGTCCACAGCCACCATCAGAGAATATGGCTCAAGAGAAGCATTTACACATGTAGATTTAGGACCAGATCTATGTGAATGGAGCAATCCCCTCTCACAGGACTGTTGGGATGACTCAGCCATTGAAGTCAATACTTGTCAACCTGACCATGAAGAAGGCTGTCAGGGACAGAAATGGTTCATGCCTTAAACGTTATGAAGGAGTTTTGCCCATTAATGAGAAAACTCCATAAAGAAGCTACAGCAACAGAAACCTCCTTGAAGATGCATGACCAGAATTTTGGACTGTGAGTTAAGCTGCCTAGGTAAGATAAATGAGACACTATTGTTCAATCATCTCAGGTCTAGGGAGAAACAAACAAGGCTGAGGGAAAGAAATGAATTCACAAGAAACCAGCCATGCTGAGAATCATCTCTGGGTCCATTTGGGATGGGGGAGACTACAGCCCCAGGTTTACACAGACTTCCCCTAACATGAGTCAGGGGGAGGAGATTTTGGGGATGTAGCATAACCTCTGAGTTACAGAGGCAGTGAACACACATCCTCCCTTACAGGAACTGGCCCAGCTGTGGAACCCCCAGCCCCAGGAAGGCCCCGGGGGAGGGAGGGGGAGGGGAGGTACCTGGCCATTCCCACCTGCCCTGAGCATGTATTAACCCCTTGGATTCAATGCTTTCCAGGGGACCTTCACCACCAAGAGGACCAGCTGGCGAGAATCATCAGGACACAGATGGGATCCACAGAGTAGTGATATTTTCTTTTTTCTATCTCTGTCACTCTTTTCTGTCCCTTCACTTCTTTTCTCCTTCTTTGTCTTCCTTCTTCTCTCTCTCTCTCTCTCTCTCTCTCTCTCTCTCTCTCTCTCAATCTCTCTCTCTTTCTCTCTCATATTTACTATTAAATAAAACCCACAATATTGACCTTGGCATATGGTCTTGTTTGCACATTAATTCAGGCAGAGGCATTTCTAAAAACTTTAAAAACTGGATCCTGACGAAGGCCCTTTTTTTTTTTACCACATAAACACTGTAACAGGTTCTGTAACAACTCAGTGTCTAGTCCACAGCATTACAATCAAAGAAACAAAAGGTATGGAGGACTTCATCTGCTTGTTTCTTTGCCCTAAACCCAGTTCCATGCTTTCTTTACATATTGTCAGATGTTTTTCAAACCTGGCATGACAAGTTCTGACTGAGAGCTTACACTGATTCCAGGCAGGTTGTTGTTATCCTCTCAGTAGCAGGTGCCTGCATCAGCTCCAGTGAAAGAATTCCTGGATGTTTGCAATCTGAGTCCTCAAGATGTGCAAAGATACCACAAATAATGTGAAACCTCTCCAGCTTGTTACTGTGACATGGCACACATTTGGAGAACCTGCAGCTGCACATCATGATGTGTCAGCTGCATAGGAGACACGGATTCTCATTATGACAAGGGAAATGTGCCTAGATGGGTGTGTCCTCCTCAGATGTATCCTCCTCCTTTGTTCACCTATTGTCTCATTTTCTTCCCTTTGGTAACCCAGCTTGTAATCTTTCTGAGATGAGGATTGCCTTCAGCAGGAGTCCATGCAAGGCCTTAGCCTATCTGTGCTCATATCCCTTCTTTGGACTATCTGGTGCTACTGTGACATAAATAATACACTCTGTATTGATAAAAAGTTAAGAAATTCCATAGGTCCTAATTTGCTTGAGCTATATCCCACAGGTGAGCTCCCCTTCCAATCACATATAGTCTCACCAGAAACTCACAGTTTCTTACACATGAAAATAATATTAGGAAAGCATTTAGTGTAAACTTTGCCTAATTTAACAGAATTTAGAAGCTAGAAGTAACAATGAAGAATTAGCACTTTGCAAAGCACCAGCCCTGCACAGACCACCAGCAAGTGCTCCATCCACCTCAGTTTGGAAAGACAGATGGAAGTCATTATTTTGTTTTGAACAAAATACCATCTGGGGCCAACATTTGGTGTCTGTTACTTGTGAGTAAATCCAGAGAAACTCTGTCATGGTCCTTAATAATCAGTCCTGGGACCAATTGTATTAAATATTTTCCTTAATGAACTTGGCAGAAAAAACTAGGCAATTCACCATGAGATCTGCTGAAGACACAAACTTGAGTGACTGTATTGCTAGTGCAGAGGAGGATCAGAATATGATATGGGAAGAGGGAAGAGCTAGATGACCTTGAAGGAAGGCTGAGAGAAACAGGTGAATTTTAACAGTAACAGAGAGTAAGACACTGCATTATTTAGACACTAAGGTGGAATCTTGTTGATTCAAGATAACAGCAGAAGAAAAAAGACCTGAGTTCGTCTGAGAACAGTAACCTTATAAAGAACAGCTGAAACGTTAATATATATCATGGAAGATGTTTCCAACAGACATAGAAAAATATTCATATGATGGCACAGAGAACAGCTGAGACATCATCTAAACTGCAGTTAAGTCCTGGTCACACAAATTCAAGCAAAGTGAGTTCAAAGTGGAAGATGTACAAAGAGATCAGACTGTGCATCTCATGAAGAACAGGAGATGTTGGCTTATTCAACTACAGAACACAAGTAGGTTCATAGACTACATATGTGCCAATAAATGAAATATTCCAAAGATGGTTCTATGACACTGAGATCAAGAAAGGACTAAAAATGCCTAGGATAGTTATATGCATCCTACTGACTGGGCAATCCATGGTCCATTCAAACTTCAGTAACATCATGAACTTGAGAGCATCCCAGGTGGCACCAGCTCAGACTTTGCTATTGACGTACCAGGGACTGAACTGTCATGAATCAGTGTTCCTGGCAGTGCTTACACACCAGATAAGGAGAAAAACCATTCAAGCTGAAGGAAAAGTTGGCACAAAACCCCGGCTTTTACACAGACCTGAGCAAGTTAGGCGTAGAAATTGAAGACAGGGATTTGCACTCCTGTGTTTAGGTGTGCACATCAGTGCACATCTGCACTGGTCAGAAGGGACCCCACACATGGGGTGACTACTTCACTCTATGAGGGTGTTGAGACATCAAGACCATAAAGGCAGTTGCACTCTGGAGCTGCTTACTTCTGTCCTTTGTTACCAAATGTTACCTGATTTATAGATATCTGTGCTAGAGGAAATTAATCCCACCCTTGAAGTTTTCCAGTTAACCAGGGAGCATATTCTGAAACAGATTTCCAAGGCATTCAGGAAGCACATGCAGCCACTTGCCAGCATTGCCTCTCAGAAGAGGACAGTGCATCAACACCTAAGCAACATGACCTCTGAGACTGAGGGAGAGATCCCCAGCCAGTTGAAACTGATGTGATATTGGGAGCTATACTGATTCACAACAGCAATTATCTTGTTCATCACCATTTCTGTTAGAACAAATAAAGGATCCTTTTTTTTCAAAGTACATTGTCTTGTACTTGAGTGTAACTTCCTCCACTTACACTGGGGCTATTTCTTTGATTATAGTGAAAGTGCTCCTTATTAAAAAGCACATAGTGAAAGAATCAGAAGTCAAAGTTATAATAATTAACTCCAAAACATATTATTCTGCTTAAAAACTCCTTGCCCGTTTAATACATGACAAAAGGGAGAATTACCTCAAGTCTGTGAACAACCTTTGAGGTTCAAAACGTTAACATTTTTTACAACAGCACAGATGGTATGACACTGCAATACTGACACCCTGTTCTTCCTCTCACAGCTTTCAGCCTGAGCTTCCAACCAGATGGATGGTCAGAGGGATGCCAATTAGCACTTCCATAGTGTAAGAGCTGAAAAACCTCAAAAAAATGCTTTGTCATTATGTCTGCTTATCATAATCACTCTTGAACACCTGAAGGCTACGTGTGGGATGGACTGCAAGTAGCCCACCTTGGGGCACATAAAAAGGAGGGCGAAACTGGTGCAAAAGTGTGGAGGGGAAAGTGAAGGGCAGAATTCCTGGCCTTTGCCTTCCCCTCCCCACCACCATTGCCCACCACATTCCAGCCAAACTGCTCTGAGATCCATCGAGGCAGAGAAGGAACTGCTCCCTTCCCCCACCCTGTCCCAGCAGCAGCAGAAGGGAGCACAGTGTGGTAGTGACCTATCCTATGCTTTTTTAAAGTAATCTTGGCTTTTTCTAACTTTTCTCTGCTTTTCTCTTTCTTTCTCTTCTCATCTTTTTACTGTTAAATAAAGCATATCAGTTTTTTGGCACCAACATCTAACCTCATTTGGTTTTAATCTCGTTTTGGCATATTTTAGAACCTTTACAGTTCTTTCCGGTTTATACACAGAGACTTGATTTTCTTTGCTCTTCTGGGCTCAAACTGGATCACAACACATGGGCCACTAAACCAGCTCAGTTGTCTGCCCCAACCATGAAAACTGCATTGATCTAGGAGCCTCTAGCATGGGTCAGAGAGCTGCTGGGACTGTGAAGATAATACTGAACAACTTTATTACTCTCAGTCAGTTTGTAGGCAAAACTAAGTTGAGCAAGAGCATTGAATGGCTTGAGGGCAGGAAGGCTCTGAAAAGGATCTGGAAAGGCTGCATCCATGGGACAGTGGCATTAGGTTCAAAAAGGCCAAGTGCCACATCCTGCACTTGGGTCACCACAATCTGTGCAGAGCTACAGGTTGGGGGCAGAGTGTCTGGAAAGCATCCATCGGGAAATGTCCTGGGGATGCTGATTGACAGACTGAACCCAGGTGTTCCCAGGTGGGCAAGAAGGCCGAGGGCACCTGGCCATACCAGCAGTGGTGTGGCAGCAGGACCGGGGTAGTGAGCATCCTCCTGGGCTGGGCACTGCTGAGGCACCTCCAGTACTGGGGACTGTTCTGAGCCCTTCATGACAAGAGAGAAATTGAGGGACTGGACCAGGTCCACAGAAAGAAATTAAGCAAATGGAGCTGGGGAAAGGTCTGGAGCACCAGGAGCAGCTGAGGGAGAGGGGGGGGGGGCTTAATCTGGAGAAAAGGAGGTTCAGGGGGGACCTTTTCACTCTTCATAACTCCCTGACAGGAGGGTGCAGCCAGGTGAGGGTCAGGCTCTGCTACCAGGCAACAAGTGAAATGATGCGAGGAAACAGCCTCAAATTGTGCTGGTGAGCTTTAAATTGGAGACTAGGAAAAAAAATCTTCTTTGAAAGGATTGTGCAGTCCTGACACAGGTTGCCCAGGGCAGTGGCAGAATCCCCATACCTAAAGGGATTTTAAACCCATGTTGATGTGGCTTGATGATGATGATGATGATGATGATGATGATGATGATGATGATGGGTTTTTGACCCTGACAACTTTGCTTGAAAGGTTTCCAACACAAGTGCTCCTGGGCAGTTCTGTCACACAAATTGTTCAATGTAATTATTTTATTTTGAGTTAACACACCTGTATTGGCTACCTAGAGAGTGGCAGCCTCATTTCTAGACATGGAGATGATCTACAGCACAACTTTTGCTTGCCTTTAAGGTGGAACAAACTACACCAAAGCTAAAGTTGGTTATTTGCTCTTCTACATATCCACATTCCTCATTCCTCCAGGCTTCAAGAATTGCATAAATGGGACTTTGGTATAGCTGATGGCCTTCATATTTAGACAAGGTAGGAAAAGAAATTTGCAGATGCACAGAAGGAAGGTTGAAAAGCCCATGACAGGAATTCCCATGACCTATCTTGGGCCAGCCCTCCTGGACTCTCACATTTCCTACAATGAAATGAGAATCTTCTAGCTTCTTCAGTTGGATTTTCNGCTGGGCACTGCTGAGGCACCTCCAGTACTGGGGACTGTTCTGAGCCCTTCATGACAAGAGAGAAATTGAGGGACTGGACCAGGTCCACAGAAAGAAATTAAGCAAATGGAGCTGGGGAAAGGTCTGGANACCCTGACAACTTTGCTTGAAAGGTTTCCAACACAAGTGCTCCTGGGCAGTTCTGTCACACAAATTGTTCAATGTAATTATTTTATTTTGAGTTAACACACCTGTATTGGCTACCTAGAGAGTGGCAGCCTCATTTCTAGACATGGAGATGATCTACAGCACAACTTTTGCTTGCCTTTAAGGTGGAACAAACTACACCAAAGCTAAAGTTGGTTATTTGCTCTTCTACATATCCACATTCCTCATTCCTCCAGGCTTCAAGAATTGCATAAATGGGACTTTGGTATAGCTGATGGCCTTCATATTTAGACAAGGTAGGAAAAGAAATTTGCAGATGCACAGAAGGAAGGTTGAAAAGCCCATGACAGGAATTCCCATGACCTATCTTGGGCCAGCCCTCCTGGACTCTCACATTTCCTACAATGAAATGAGAATCTTCTAGCTTCTTCAGTTGGATTTTCTGGACAATTTGCCACCATGAGATCTCCCAAATTGCTCTCTTCATCTCTTCAACTTTGGAAAGCCAACAAGCAGTGAGGCTAGGAAAGCAGTAGTCTCTGACTATGGAAAATTTGCATGGCTGAATTGCTCCAGAATTCTGGATTGTGAAAGCTGCAAGAGCCCCTGGTAGATGAAAGTCTTTCTAAACCATCTGAGGACAGGCAGACACAATGATATTTGGGTATTATTTATTCTAGTGTCTTCAGGGCTATTATACACAAAAAGAAAAGGCTCAATATGATCAGATTATCCACTAACTTTATTTTTCACGGTATGCCAACACAGTGTATCTGGAAACAATCTCTGCATCTCTCATGGCCTGGGTCATCTTTCATTTTATTTTGTGTTTACCACATGGAGATCCAAGTGAGAATTTGTGATTTTCATTTCCTGGAGTTTGGACAACACAGAAAGACTTGATGCATCCACCTCACCTTGACAAAACTGCCTTCATATTTGGCTACCCCAGTAGTGGAACAAGATCAGTGCTAAGTGAATACATTATTTCCACAACATATTGCTGCTGAGAAGCCCATAGGGCTGAACTGAAGGTTTCAAAGCCCTGGCCTGGACCAAGACACTGTGCTGACAGTGTACATTGCTGGCTAGAGAGATGGGGAGGCAGTAAATAGGTAGCGTGATATAAGGCACCATCTCCAAAAGGTCACTGAGATAGAGGTATACCTCCTCCATCCCTAGGAACATTATTTCTGCTCCATATTTTAGATGGTGAGTCCCTATTTCAGGAGCTTTTTAGAAGCAGGTAGATTGTTATGCATTCTTGCAGTCCCAGTGGTCAGACTGACAGACTTTCCATGCTGGGGAAAGACGAAGTCATCTGGATAGTGTGCAGAAATGTTGTTTACACTCACCTGGCACACTGGCTGTTTGCAGCTTTTTCTGCACTCTCCAGTCTGCAGTGCTGGGCTTTCAAAAAAGAGTGCTCAACAAGGATTTGGGACAGTGGTGGTGTGCACTGGAGAAGGGAAGATAGGGAAGCATGAAGTACAGGCCCTGAATTTGGAAAGGGCTAAGGAGGGGAAAAAAGAGATTTGGAGATTAGGGGGTCAGATAGATCTCTGAAAAGGCCTTTTAGGAGGGAAAATTTAAAAATAAAATGAAGAAGCCTGCTTCTAAACATTGACCAGGGAGTATATCGACCCAAAGAGCTGGTCATGGGATAGATGCTTCCTAGCAGCATCCTATTTTCACAAGCTGCAGGGTTTATGACTCCACACTGAACAATCCAATAACTTACAGATGTTTGGCTCCAAGAAATAAACTAGGTACAATTTCCCAACCCTGAGCACAATTAGCACAATGTTTTATGTCCATATAGCTGAACTTTCTTACCTTCTTTCTCAGGTAGCTTGGTGCTGTGTCCCACCTTGCTGGGCCAGTCTATCCTGAGCCTGAAACTTACTGGCTTGAGAGTCATGGTCAGGTTTTCTTTAATCTCCTTGAAAATCCACTAATTGATTAGATTGCCATGGAGCTCAAAATGTTTTCTCCCTCAAGGACACAGCCCTCCCGGAACGCAGCTGAACTCTTCAGGGATTCGTGGTTGATTACAGCACACGAGATACCAAAGGGTCCCTGAAAACACCATTACTCTGGTTGCCTCCCCTTGACCTCTAGCACTTCCCTCACTGCCACAGGGCAGACAGCAACTCCTGTAAGCCAGGAAGATGGAGTCACTCACCAGCCTTTGCACTGTGCATTCAACATCTGGTTGTAGATAGGGGAATGAATAAGCTAGAGGACTGATGTGAACCAGATTGCTTGCACTCCATCCAAAAAATTCCTCTGCAAGCTTCCAATGTCAACTTTTTGCTTATCTTTCACACATAGCCTCTCTGGGCACCTTCTGGGAAATCAGGAGAAGTATGGGTTTGCATTACCTGAGAAAAAGGATTTGCCATGCTCATCATGCTGTGCTTTCATCGAAGCAGGCAGCTTTGGGCTTGATTAAGGACACGCTCATCCCTGTTGTCAGGGCAAGGAAAGGCACTCTGCCAAGCAAGTGGAGCAAGAAGGGGCATGAAGGAAGGGACTGTGAAAAAGACCCTGCTTCCCACAGAGGATTGAGAAGGAATTCAGGGTGTGTTGGAGAGAAAAGAAGCTGGAGTTTGGCTCAAGAACTGTGTTCAAAGCCCCAGCGTATTCCTGCTTTTGTGCCTTGTCCACTGTGGCCAAGGGCTGAGATCCAGGGTTTGCATCTTCCCTGTTCTCATTTCCCTAGACCCTGACAATTACTGCAAAGCACAGTCTGGCCAGAAGCTGCTATTGAATACTGATCCTTCCCTGAAAGTGAGGCATGTTTGGGGTTTTTCCCCTAAGCCCTCTTCCTCAACAGTAAGTGAACCAAACATGTCCTAGTCCATCAGGAGGGAACCCCAGGTAAGCCACTCAGTCTCCCTCATTCATGAAGAAGATGGGTTGTAAATTCTGCACAAGCAACACCATTTTCCTGCCCATAATGTTTTTGACACATTCTAATGATAAATTTGAGAACAGATACATTGTGAGGTTTTAAAAAAAGTATTAAAATTTACTTAATCCCTGGCTGGGTGATATTCAACATTAAGAAATACCTCCAACTAGGAAAGATGGGATGTCTCTTTCTTTAACTAGCCATTCTTGGCATGACTGAAAATTACAGGACCTCTGGAATGACCACTGTGCAAATGGGCTTTCAAAACTGACTGCCCAGTCTCCTTTTAACTAAGGAATAAAAGCAAGGAATTTCAGGAAAAAATCCATTGGGGCTGCTGATTTTATCAACAACACTATCTCTGTCACCTGTGGAGGACAAGAGGCAGAGCCCATCTATAGAAGTAAGGCCACCACAGTCTGACCCTTCATGTCCAGAAGCCTCAATGATGGGCTTAAGGGCCACAGTGCTCAAGATCTCAGTGCTCCAGTAGTTGCACTGTGTGGCCACAGCACCTTTTTCTGCATTCCAATGCTGAGGAAATCCTAAGGGTCTACAAATTCAGATTCCAGCACAGGAAAAGAATCAAAGTCTCATATTACTTCTTACAGAGTCCATTTGGAATTACTAATGGAGGATATAGGAGGAAAGGAAAATCATTATGCTACAATTCAATGCATGAAAGAAGACTATGAGGGACCTCTTGAGACATCTAATCAAAATGTTACTGTCACAGGGACTCTGCCATATGTTCCCATTCACACCTTTAATGCCACCAAAAGTCTTTTTCAGAATTGCAAGGACTTTAGTCTTCATACTATTTGAGAAACTCAGATTTGGTACCTAAAACTTAAAAAAAAAAAAAGAATTAAGTTATAACTGCAGGTCATTGTTGACAAAACTGGTAGTAGTTCTTAACATCATGTCATATAAAACAAGCTCATTTTCTTTTTAGTATAAGGGTTCTGTTTCCTTCTTTCCTGTTCATACCTCTTCTTTAAGCTGAAACCAAAGATTTCTGTAATTATTATTGCTAAGCCCAAACAACTAAAAAAAATCTAATCTGGCATGCAGAGCATCTTCACCTACCATGTCATTCAACGGCTTATTAAATATTTCATGTATGAACACACACACACACACACACATACACACTCACACAGGAATGTCTATTGTCTCCCTCAATGCCACAGAATGAGTAAAGGAAGCTGGAAAATTCTTTTGCATCATGAGGTCAAGGAGATGTAATCCTAGAAATGTCGATGCTGAAAGTCAAAAACGATCTGTCAAGTCAAACTGAGGTGGCTCCTGAAGATGTTGTCTAATAACTTAAATTCATGCTGTGTTATATATGCTGAGGTGCTTCAAGCCATGCCAATAATGCAGCCATTTTCAGGAAGAAATACAAATACAGAATGAAATTTGGTAAAAAACGTGAAGAGATTGTGTGGGATTCATCTCACCTGTGTTCGGATGTCTGCAGTGTAGCAGTCACCATCCCATCTGAGGGCTCTCACCTCTTATTTCAGTCAAAGGAGAGAGTAGGCCACATGCAGCACAGAGACCATTTTGTCTGTTTGAAATATCTATTTGAGATAAGACAAATTATATCCTGCAAATCCCTGCTTCCATTGACTTTAACATAAACATATAGGGTGGGATTTTAAAAATGTATCTGATGTTTACAAAATTAACGCTTTACTCTGAGACAGAAATCTAAGTTCCATTCAAGGCAATGGTGAAAAATCCATACAACCAATGGAGTTTTAGGGGGCAACTCAGCCAAGTTACAGATTTTGAACATTACCTTTCTTTTTTACCTTATTTACTTAATTTAGTATTGCTCTTGATTCCCAGTACTAGCTAGATCTCCATTTACTGTCAGAAAAGTCTGAATGTTCAACTGAGGGAAGAGTACACTGAAAACATTTGCACCTGAGATTAATCTCATTGTTAAAGTCAGGTGAGATTCCCACACTGAGATGAACTCCCACAGTGAGATGGTGTTTTTCTCTTAGGACGCATTAACATTTAGTACATTTTATACCGTGTTTTAATCACAGAATCACAGGATGGTTCAGTTTGGAAAGAACCACGGTGGCTAA
Source organism: Notiomystis cincta (assembly GCA_013398075.1). Classification (NCBI taxonomy): domain Eukaryota; kingdom Metazoa; phylum Chordata; class Aves; order Passeriformes; family Notiomystidae; genus Notiomystis; species Notiomystis cincta. The sequence continues at coordinate 45,068 of VZRX01021228.1, forward strand.
AGCAGAGTCATCCCAGAGCACATGGCACAGAATTGTGTCCAGGCAGTTCTGGAACATCTTCAGTGAGGGAGACTGCACACCCTCTCTGGGTGATCTGTTACGGTGTGTGGTCACTGCACAGGAAAGTTCTTCCTCAGGTGTGTCTTGGGGATGTTTTTTATCCCATAACCATTTTTGGGTTTGTTTTTGTTTTGTGTCCAGAATGGTCACCGCTTCCCCCAGCTCCAGGAATATCACAATGGGTGAGGTGCAGCCAGCCCAGGATCCTGCAGGGATTGAGGGCTGGGGGGTGACTTCTTTCTTCTGATGAAGGTGACGGACTCAGAAGGCGCCTCGCGCGTCCATGCTCTGACCTCCTGCAGACATAGATAGACAGGGATGAGGTCTCCTCTCAGCCATCTCTTCTCAAGGAGAGGTTCGGAGAGGAGAGGAGAGGTTCGGAGAGGAGAGGTTCGGAGAGGAGAGGAGAGGAGAGGAGAGGAGAGGAGAGGAGCTGGGGAGGGAGCTGGGGTTGTTTAGCCTTGAGAAGAGACAGCTGAGAGGAGGCATCATCCATGTCTATGTGTCTGCAGGGAGGAGTCAGAAAAAAACATTTGCTGCATATAAACAGAAAAAGTTGCTTTGTTTTATACCCTGCATGGGCTGTTGAGGTTTAGAGCAGATAGACAGAAAACATATGTGAATCATCATGTAGATCATATTTATATTGCTTAATGCTCAGGTTGGTTTGTTTGGAATTAGCAACAACTCATGGCTTCCTTTCCTATAATGCTGGTTTATTTTTAATAAAATTGCTTCATTTTAATTTGCAACATCTCAGCCAAGCATTTTCCTAGGATGGAGTCAAGGGCAAGGAAGGAAATCTCTGTGAAATGCATTTCAAATGTTCTCCCTCCCTTGTGCAGGGTTGCTTGTTTTTCCTCATTATAAATAAAAAATAAATAAATGAATAAATAAATGTGAGATGTTCACCGATTCTTTTTGACAAAAATAAGGCAAGAGGCTGAGAAATTATTGCCTGGGTTTTCCAGAGCTGTCACTCTGAGATGTGCTTGGCATGACATAGTGAGAGCTGGCAACAAGTACCAGCACAGAAATTTTGGATCCAAAGGTGTTTCAGTATCACTAGAAAGAAAACTTTGCCCTTCTCTATGGTGATAGTGTTTGAAGCAGTGTATGGGACAACTTACAGAAAATGTGGAAAAGTACACAGAAGACAGGGGGCTTCAGTGACTTTGAGGGGACTGGACCAAAAATTGTTTGTAGGCATTTGGGGCACATCACATGAGGGTGGTTCTTCTCACTAGTCAGTCAAAGCTAAACCTTTGGTGATAGCAGAAGTTCCTCAGCTGCAAACATAAGCCTGGCAAGGGGGCTACATGCACTTCCAGCATCAAGTAAGGAGCCAGATGAAGAAAAGGGCAGGGCCTCCTGTATCACAGGCCTTCTTTGTGCTGCAGGAATACACTAAAAGGCATCAATCACAAAATGTAGCAGAGCAGAGATGGCTGAACATCAGGACACGAAATAGTCATCATTCACAGGCTCACCACAATCTGATAATATGGATATGATGGCCTTAGCTGTTACCTACAGATCCTCCTGGCATTGGGTTTTGGCTGCAGAAAGCAAACACATGTAGGGAGCTGTGCTGCTACGAAGTTTTCACAAGGAGACTCCTGGAGCCAGTGTGTTGAGGGTCTGATTACACAGAGATGAGCGACTAAGTCCCAGCATCTTGGTTAGTATTCAGGGTATGTCATGCAACATCTTTGGAGGGACAGTCTGAGCCCATTCTCAAAAACAGGCTCATCATGTTTACAAAATTCTTGAAATAATTCCTGAACACACAAAATATTCCGGCCTTCCAGCCTCAGAAGCTGAAATGCCCACAGAGTGTAAAAAGGAAACCCTTGGCAACCTTTCAAGGTGCTCTGAAATGCCTAATCTTGAAAATGTTCTGTCTTCAGATATTTTCATGCTAACACAAAAGATAGGAATGGGAAAACACCAGCTTTTGCTCGGTTCATCCTACTGTATGAGGAGAGAGGATCAAGTCTTCCTCATGCCAGACTACTGGTTATATAGCAATGACCTGGGAATTGCAACCTTCCTCTAAGGGTGATGAGGAGTGATTTTCCATGGGTCATCAGAGGATATGGAGGTACAAGGAAATTAAGAGATCTTTCAGAGAGATATTCACCTAGACAATGATGGGGATTCCAGGTCCCAGCATTCAGTGTCTCCTTACCTCTGTTCCTCTCTCAAGTCAGAATGCTTTTCCTAAGTTTCCTAATTTGTGACAATGGAAATTGTGAAATCAGTTTGTTTCCTATAGCAAGACCTGGTCCATCACCTTCTTTCCCAGAGGCATGGGAAGCAAAAGCAAATACCTTTGATCTCACAAGCCCAGACAATCCCCATTGCTCCTGCTCCATTACACAGATGTCAAACCAACTGTGGCAGGAACAGAAAATGGGCTTTGCATTATGTTCATCTGTTAGGCAAATCATAGAGTAGAAAAAACACATTTGGGATCTTTTTTCTTTTCAGTGTTGTCAGTCAAATAAAACAACAGGTCCCTAAAATAGTTATGAATAACCATTAGTAGGAGAAGACTTTGAAAATGTTCCTTGTTTATACATTTGCTGGAGGGTCTAAATCCTGGTAGAGCTTAGAAAAATCCACCGTTTTCATTAAGCTTTCAACTCAGCTTGGGCAAGGGCTCTATAGCACAGGATAATAAATAAATGTCATGCCACATGTATACACATTTTCTTCCAAGGCTGTTTTCAATTTCTCTGTTCAGGCATGTTTTGTGCTGATGGTTCCCTTTGCTAGCTATACAAGAACAGTTTCAGCACATCTTTGAAAGCTTTCCCAAACAGAAAGCTCATTCAAGTCCTCAACTCTGAGATGAGTAACAGTTCACAACTATGTACCTTAGGAGCCAAAAAGCAGAGTAAATTGGATTGGAAGAGATCCTGTGTCCCTTCCCATATTTTTCATGGAAATAATAGTCTGGAGTAACAAGGGGTTTGAAAGCAATGCCAGAAGGGCCCTGGAGAGCCTGAATTTAGCAGCCTCGGCCTAATCTGTTATTTCTGCTACCACTGCACTTCCCATATCACAAACTAAATCCAGTGTTGTATTTGGGACTCCTACATGGATTTCACCAGCAGAGCTGGGGTCTCTCAAAGAGGGGGTGGTATAGTAGCTCAACACTTGGTGGAACTGCTCACCTTACCCCCTATGTCCTTGGTGGTAGGACAGCTCTCAGACACGTTTCACAACCTTCAAAAGCTTCCCACACAGGCTGCTGCCAGCAGACGTGTCCTCCACTTGGGGTTTGGCCTTTGGTCTGTGGCAAAAAGCAGCTTAACAAAGAATCATAGAATCATAGACTCATAGAATGGTTTGGGTTGGAAGGGACTTTTAAAGACCATCTAGTGTCAAGTCTCCTCCAATGGTTATCTTCAACCAGATCAGATCTGCATGTTGTCCATGCCCTTGCCTCAGCAGAAACCGAGACTTGTCAATATTTTGCAGCAGATTAGTCCTAAACCAACCAATTCAATGCCTTGAAAATACTTCCCTGCCATGGTCTGTGTCAGAGAGAAGTGGAACTCAGAGATGACACAAGACCAAACAGTAAGAAACATTGAGCATGACATTGATACTGATGATTTTTTGATGTATTTAGCCTGAAGTGCAAGCAGAGACAGCCATACTGATGCCTTGCAGACAGCTCATAATGTTGAGCATTGTGGCCACTCCAAAGTGGCAAGCTCGGTATTTCTTCTGTGTCTTAGAGGAATGACCTGGGGGAAGTTTAGTTGTCATAATTTGTTTTTGTCCTCTCATCTTGAGTCTTACCCTTAGAACAATAAACTGCTATACCCTTTCCCCATTTTTAAAATTCTGTCATAGCAATAAAGCACACCGGAGTGAATTTTATCAGACCATTAATACATAGCATGGGTCGGTGTCTTGGGGATGGTTTATTGTCCCACATAATTTTTGGGGAGATTGTTCTGTTTGGTTTTGTCCTGTTTCCAGGGTGGCAGCTTCCTACTCCCTCATCCCCCTGCCTCCCACCTCCCCCTTGCCCCCATCCTCCATGGCTCCCAGAGTATCACAATTAATGGGGTGAGGCTGGGGGTTCTGGAGAGAGTTGGAGGTGGGGCAAGGAGCAGCTCCTTCCTTTTCTGAGCAGGCTGTTGAATTGACCATGCAGCTGGTATCTCCGACCAGGCATACTGCTACTTTCTGTGGAGTTTGCCTATTTCTTTTTATTTCTTTTTTGCTTCAGCACTGTGACTGGGCTTGCCAGCTTGCTTTTTCTGCTACTCTGTTGTTGGGAAGCCCAGAGCCAGTGCATGCCACATCAGCACCTTCATTTCCTGCTGGGGGCTGCCCCCACCCCACACATAACCAGGGACCAGCCAGACCAGGCAAGAAATCCCAGGGAGCGTCTCCCCTCCATGTTTGAGAGCCAGGCTGCTGCTGCCCAACCCTCGTCGTACCCGGTGTACCTGCCCTGCCATTCCAGCTTGCTGGTTCTGAGGTTCCTGCTACGGCTCTCTTTGCTATCCAGAGAGGACACCAGGATCGGCTCCCCCTGTGAGTTTGTAAAGGAAGCCCCCTCTCCATCCCTTTCCACTGGCTGCATCCGCTGTTGTCCACATGAGAGAGACGGCAGAACTCAGGCCACAGCGCCCCTGCAGCCATGGGGGAGTCATTGCACCCTCCCTGCCCAGTGGAAGAGCTTGCAGCCAAGACAAGGCTGTTACTGCCTTTCCTGGGGGTAGGGGGTGGGAGGGTAAGGTTCCACAATTTCAGTATCTGGCATTTATTTAATTATTTACTTTTTTTTCTGTGCCTTGCAGGCACCTTTTATTTTGGTTAATACACAGGGTTTTTTCACTTTCACCCACTGGTATTCATTTCTCTCACTGGCAAAAAGGGATTACTGGAGCCCTTTGCTTTAGAGGAAACACTAATTTCAGAGCTTTTCCTCCTAAATTTGTCTTCAAACTGAGACAGTGGGTGAAGACAGGGGCCATAATGCAGTACACCCTCTTGGGCATATACTGACAGATTCAAAGCCTCTAAAGACAGTCTTTTAGAGGATCCACGTTCATTAGGCAGCATCAAAAGCAACAGCAAAAGTTAGGAAATGTTGGGAAATGTAGGAAATGGGAGCTGCCATTTCAAAGTCACTGAGACATGTTCATGTTTCATGCTAAATGTTTTCCTACATTTTGGCCCAACTCAATTAAAAAGGAAGGAGAAAAGGGGGGGAAATTACCTAGCAGATAGAAACAGAATACACCAAAAACTAAAAATAATTTTCTTTTCCCCACCAGAGATCTGTGGATGCTCTGATGGACCTTCCTAGCTCTTTCCCACTTGCTGAATTTTGTGTGAGAAAGCACAAAGAAAGCTAGGTGTCGGGGATCAAAAAGCACTTATCACTATTTGTTAGAATGCAGAGCAATTTTTGGGGCACCTCAGAGTTTTGTGGTGACCATTCTGAGGCTTCTTGAAGTTGTTTTAAACTCCATGTGATCAACTCCTTCACTTTGCCACATGTCAGGCTGAGCACTCAGATCCTACAAATACTGGCTCAGTTTCACCTTCTTTCAATATCCTTTTTTTTTTTTTTTTAATATAAACCATAGCAGGGTGGTTCAGTAATTATCTTCAGATGTATCTCTTTTTTTTCAGCATTGCCTACTTTAGAGCTTCTTGTAGCTATTTTCATGGCATCTGGTACTGATCTCAAACAGAGACACAACAACAAATTTGTTGGAACACAGCTCTGGTGTGGGGTGGTCTGGAATTAGAGATTTTCTACTCAAGTGTCCTTTGTACTGATCTGATCCTGTTCCTGAAAACACCCAGGCTTTCCTAGTTCCTAGCTCAGAAAGTTTCATCAGGAAAGGAAGGACTGAAAAAAGAAAGAGCAGGAGGGGTTTTCTTCCTTGGTCTGCTTGGGATAACTGGGGATCACCTCTACTTGCTTGTGTTCATGACCTTCAGGACAACCACAAATCTCTCATTTGTAGAAACCATCACCTATAAAATGACTCACGGTTACAATTTTTCCACACTCCGTCTTCACTCCTCTTTTTCCCTCAGATTTTAGATACCAGGCACACCTATACAAGCAATATAAACAGTGTAAGGCATTCCTTAGTTTGGGGAAATAGAAAACAGGGGAAAATAATTAATGTATTAATAATATATAGTCTCTCTACATTTGTAGCTGACCCATGGAGGTCCAAGGTCACAGATAGATACTTCAGGACTATCTATGTAATTTTTAGGTAGAAGAATAAAACAATCTACTCTCAGTTTGCTAAAGTAAGTGTATGAAAACAGTCAGATGACTTGCACTCTTGAATAGCTTCTTCATCTCTATGAACAATGAAGGGAGATTTCTGTGAGTACTTCAGACTGTAAACTATCCTTTACACATTGAAACTTCAATGTCACTAATGTTACCTTCAGTCCCTGCCCAAGCTCTTCCTGAGATGCACTGCAGTTCCAAAAGAAGGTTATGCATAACAGCCTCCTTTGTAGAGTAAAGCTGATTAATGCTTTCTTTCTTCACTCCCTGCCTCTCATATCTAGACCTGCTAGAGATTCTCTCTTTTTTTTCAGGATGTAGTTTTTTACACACCATGGCCTCAATGCTCTTTCAGGTTACCAACTGTTTTTCTAAGACAACTCCTTTGCACAAACAGTAATGGTGGAAGATACACCTCATAATTCCTATTGACTCTTGGCCTGATTTTATTCGTTCAAATCACAAAGGTGGTGTGAGCTAACAGTGACTGGAAACTGAAACTAGAATCTTTTAAGCTCAATATTTTCAGTGAGGAGTGTTTAGGATCCTTCTTAACTGTTCCTGTTAAGGAGGATGTGATCTTGTTGCCAAAAACTCCCTAACACCAATTTAGTATTAAGAAGCAGGCATTCTTTATTCAATCAGATGCACAGGAGGATAGCTCCTTCCAAAAGCTGTGCATGCTGAGTGCAGGAAAGTTTCTGTTTATATACTGTATTTTGCATACATATTCATTGATTGTCCCAGACTAAACATACATATGATAATAATTTCCTCAAAATCATGAACATATTTCCCCTTCCCTTTATGCATGTACTTCTGTCCTGGGGGTCTTGCTGATGATCCCTGGTGGTCGTGGACCCCAGTGTTGAGGGTGACCTGGCTGAGTTGGCAGGACACTGAGGCTGGTGAACTTCCAGTTCTCCTTCTTACACAATGGGTATTGTGTAGTTTCCACAAGCCAATAGTTTTGGAGAGCAAGCACTGTGTTAGCTCACCAGGTGTAGGCCATTTATCATCTGGTAACAATCTCATAACTTTGGAAAGAAGTGAAACAGTTTGGGCCATATTTATGTCATCATAAAGGGATGCTGATAGCACAGAGCTACACAACTGGTTTTATTGAAACATCATGGCAGCAATGCCATAGTACCAATTCTCTTCTTTTGAAGAATATTGCAAAGAACATGTGAGGAAGAAATTTCTGTGGAAGGTTTTTGCTAAATATATTTACTGCCCACCTGTGTTGTAAGACACACATCTCCTTAGTCCTGAGAGAGTGGTGCATTTCTTGAGCATGAAAGATTGTGCCAATTAGAAGAAAAGTCAAGTCAGAGTCATAAAAAAGAAGGCTGGAAGGATGAGGAGAGGTAATCAAAGTCTTTGTTGCGCCTCAAGGAAGGATCAGTTGTTCCTAGGCCATTTCTGACAGTTGTTTGTTTTATCTGTTTTTAAAGACTACAAGTGGTTCCAAAATGACAGCCTCCCAGGCAATCAATGACAGTGCTTAACTGGATTTACTCTCTGAAACTGCCTCTCAAGCTTAACAGAGCTCTCCCAGGGCTTCATGTAAGACCATGACTTCATGCCTGGTTCCCTGGTGATATGGAGAAGAGCCTATTCCCTTTGTCTTTATGGTCCATTTAATATAGTCAGACTGCTGAGGGCAACACTGGATGATCCCCTCTTGCTGCATATTTGATATTCACTCTGTTGATCCACCTCAGCTATTGTGAGGAGTTCCCATACATTCCTGTGGGGCTTATGCTCACTGACAGGATGGTTAAACTTAATTCTTTCACTGTCTTACTCCTGACCAGCCTACAACAGCCTATAACACCTGTAACCTCAGTGGCCCCAGTGGGTTTTGTGATTCCTGATCCTTGCAGATTTATTCTCCTTTCTGAACTGATGCCCCATAAAACCTGTCGTTGCCAGCTGCAACCACCACATGAACAGAAGATCAAACTTTATCATTTCCTTTGTGCTTCCTGCCCAACACTTCTGCCCATGAACCTGTGCTGTTGCCCTGGCCCTTAGCAACATTCACTGAGAACCTGAATGGCCCAATGGGTTTTGTAGCTTCATCCATGTAAGATATTTGTATTTTGCAAAAGTCTGAGTTGTCTTCCAGGTAGGTTACCAAACCTGCCCAAAGTCTGCTCCACTTGGGAACTCAATTAAGCTGAGGTGGTCCCAAAACCTGAGGGTTTGCCAAATGACTGATGGGTACCTCAAGCAAGCATAGATGCTCTCAGTGTGCTTTCTTTCTCTTTCTACCCTCAAGTCTTCACCTGAAGTGGCCATAACTGGACCCTCACAAGTCAGCATGTTGTTTTTATCATTTCATCCCTTGTCCTGTCTCCCTGAACACTTCCAAATTCCTTAGACAAAATTCCACCTTGTTTGTCCACAGCCACATCTCCTATAAGGGAAGACTGAGTTAGCAAAACCTTGAGGAATCTCTTTACATTTCATGCTAGAAAAATTAGCCAAGCCTTGCTAGCAGGTCCCAAAGACAGTAATATATGATCTGGGTTGAGGCCAACAGCTGGTCCTGCTCCTCCTCCCTGTAAGGGTTCTCAGAAACAGACGTTTCCGACAAATTACAAATGACTTGCTGTAGCTGTCATCTTTCAGAGCAGACAGAGCATTGTCTCACAGAAAGTGTAATTCCTTTTCTCCCCCTTTCCTCTCCTATCAAGAATTTGGTAACCTTCTGGTGTCAGCCCACATTGCCAGGCAGGAGGCTTCCCTCCAGCTCCCAGACTGCTTATTTACTTCAAAGACCAGCAGGGAGTGGGATGCACAGCAGAGACCACATTCCTGCAATTTATTTGCCTTGCAGCCTGGTTGCTGCACTCAGTTTTCCCTGTCAGAGGTACTGGCAAGCCCCTCAAAGACCTCATCTCACAATTGGGTATATAAAATGGCTCCAGAAGAGAAAACAAGAATATGTTGAACTCCGGGAAGGTCACCATCATCTCATGGGTGATGTAGATTTTAGCCTGCATCTCTCCTTAGCAGGACTTAAAAGCCTGTCCCATCTACCCTTGGTTACATCTGCATTCCAGTTCATCACTGCCTGGGGCAATCTGAGAACAAAGGCCAATATTCCTATAAAGTGCTGGGAATGGGAAATTCACATGTTCCTTGAGAAAACAAGTAATGAAACCCAAATGTAAACCTGGGACAAAAAGACACCACTCAGATAATCTACAGTTTCTGAGGTTCCCCCAGTAAGGTTCAGTTTGATTGCAACTCAGTACATTGAGGTGAAACTACTAGTCACTCTGGTCCTGAAAGAAGAAATAATTCAATGAGGGGCTTCTGGAGTCAATACTGATTTCTTACCTGTTTCTGAAAAGTGTTGGAGAACATTTATGGCCATGGAGACATGTTCACATATGGTTTGGGATCTAACAAAGGCCAAGAACCATTCCCAATGAGCAGATCACATAAAGTTACCTACTCAGATTTAAAGGTGTGGATGCACTATCTTCCACACTAGATGACCTCAAAGTCACAGGACAATCTTGTACACATTGAATTTATTTGCACAGACACAAACACTGAGTTAAGCACTTTCTTTTTCAGGTGCCATGTCATACAATCCTCAGAAACACATGGAGCTCAAGTGCCCAAGTTTTCCATGAAACAAGTGGTTAACTGGCAAAGACCTCTGTAAGCTTCTCAGCAGACCTTTGAGTCTCTGCTAGAAAGAAATTAGTGTAAGTTATTTGAAGAAATAAAACCACAAGGAAGAGTTATAGAAGGAAGATACCACAAAATCCTTAGATTCAAATCTTCTTACTTTTGACTCTTCTATTAGCTTAGTATCAGCACAGAAGGCTGTGCTATTTATCTTTGCTTTGAGTGTGTTATAGTAAAACTGGTGTATTCCTTCTCATTTGTATTAATGCATCTATCTAGTAGTGGTTAGGTGTTTAAAAATACCCCCAAGCCCCTGAAACGTTGCTCTTCTGACACTGACCTTCCTGTCATTTTGCTCTGGTTGGTGCTTTCCCTCCTGAAGAGCACAAAACACATCAATGGCTGGGATTTTCTAGCTTATCCCTACCTTTTCATAGAACTGTTGATCAAATTCCAGCGACCATGATATAAATGTCCCAGACTTGACTGAATGCTTGACACTATGCTTGTCAAGTCACAGGCACATAATAAAGTGACAGTCTTTACCTTTAAGAGGTTTTACAAAGCAGCATTGAAGTTAGTGGAGGGTACATGGAAGAGATTAACTGGGTAATACTTTTATTATTTGTGTTACCCATAAGTTCAAGGCAGCTCTTCTGAGGATATCTGTGATGGGAGAAGGTGTGTGTTCATGTGTGGGCATGCGTGCCAATTGTTTTATAACCATATGCTCTGAGGTGAGAGTCATGTCTTCAAAGCTCACCTGGACACTTGAGCCTGACCAGGCTTCTGCTGTCACTCAGCCTCTTTCTCTCTACTCATCCTCCCTGCCAAAATCTAGGCACTTCATGGTTGCATATGATAAAAATTTCTGCCTTCCAGAAAGGCACATGCAAGGAATCTACTGCTGCTGCAGCTTCTCCATGGAAGCTGGCATACTTCAGGGCTTGGAAGGGGTTGCCAGCTCCTTGCTGCCCTTCCTCTCTTAACTACTTGCTCTGCACCTGAGTGTTGCACTGCCTTCCATGATCATAGCACTTTCTGCTTTCAGGCTCCTGTTTAACCTCAGACAGAACCCACTTCTCCATATCCCTTAAAGAGCACTTCTTGATCTCCTCTGTGTCTCTGTCCCTTGCTCATTTTCATGGCTCCACAGAAGTCTCCATGCACTGCAGTGAGAAAACAGTGAGCTGCAATAACACAAGGGATTAGGGAAACCCACAATTACAAAGAAATCATTTCAGAACACTGAGTACCAGAGAGAGACAGTGGGATGATGGCACTGAAAACCTAGACTGCTCAAATCTAATCAAATCAGATCAAAGCTTTTGTTCAAGAAGTCCAGTTTCTCAGCCTCATTGTCCCATGGTTATATTTCCTCTCCCTATTCTTGCTATCTGTCAAGCTTGGTCATGATAACAAGCATGTAGGTCTCAGCCTACATGCCTAGTGTTTAATACCATGACATTCTGACCTTGCAGGCTTCATTGCAGCAAAAATTATATCACTCTAGTCAGACAGAAGCACCTTTACACAGATCCCCTTGGTATGGACTTCTTCTCACATCTCTATCATGAAATCAATCAGTTGCCTTTGTGCTGTGGTGTCCCAATACTCTGACTCAAAGGAGTTAAAGTGGCAAATTTCCTCTAGGAAAGTGCAGGTGTTTAGCAGCAGTCAGTGTGTCTGTTTTGAGACAAGTTTAGGAGAAGATAGTCTGCAATGAGTAGTTTCCTCTAGTTTCAACAATTCCCTCCCATCAACAGAAGGTGAATACTAATAGAGGAAGGTGAAAAAAAAAAACAAAACCCAACAGTTTATTAACAACAGATTGCTCACAGAACTCACCCCCCGCCCCACACACACAAAGGAACAAAGACCAGGAAGACCTTAGACCCCCTTCCAGTGCCTAAAGGGGCTCCAAAAGAGCTGGAGAAGGACTTGTGAAAAAAACATAGAATGACAGGACAAAGAGGAATGGCTCCAAATTGAGGGTTAGATTGGATATTGAAGGACATTCTTCCCTGTGAGGATGGTGTTGAGGCACTGGCACAGGTTGCCCAGAGAAGATGTGTCTGCCCTATCCCTGGAAGTGTTCAAGGCTGGGTTGGATGGGGCTTGGAGCAACCTGGTCTAGTGAAAGGTGTCCCTCCCATGGCAAGGGAGTGGAAGTGGATGGTCTTTAGAGCCCCTTCTAACCCAAACCATTCTGTGATTCTATACTCACTTTTGTCATGTCAGCATGAGATGGGATTATACACCTAGCAGAGATTACCTGGAGAGAAGGACATGAAAAAGACCCTGGTCATGGAAGAAATGTTGGGGTGGAAACTGGATGACCTTTGGCTTGTAAAATCCAGAGAGTAGAGGAGGCTTGAAGCCCTTCTAAGCCACTCCTTTTCAAAAGAAGTCCCAGCACTCACGCTGGGTTACAAAACTATGGCATGTCCAAGAGAACTAAAAAACTCCAAAAATATGAAATCACCTAGTCTGCTCCCAGTAGTAATATAAACATGAATCCATTACAGGACATATACCTTTCCACTGCTCAGCTCCACCACAAATGATATTTGTTTATATTTTGGGAGCACTATATGGGAAACAGAGGTATCCAGCCTACCAAGAACTGACCTGATGAAACTGAGAAGGTGTCCAAAAACATCTGTCATGTCAACGGAGGGTGAAGAAGGAAGGTTGGGGAGATTTTGACATGCAGAGCTGATACAGGAAGATCATCACACTTATTACTGGGTTGTGTAGATTAAGGGCAGCACAACAGTCTCATGGCTTTTCCCACCTGCCTAAGACCTGGAATCCAACTTGGCAGCAGTGGATTTCATATCTTACAAAGGATTTGAGATAAAACCATGTAGGGTTTAACAGTTAATTAGATAGTTGTTAAATGTTTCTGGAGTATCAACTGATGAGAAACATATTGAGCAGTAATAGACTCATCCACAGCTGTTCTTACAGTCAAGAAACAGTTTGGGCATAATCCTGAATTTCAGCATGCATTCAGACTGGGAATTGGGTCCCATCTTGCCCCAAAAGAGCTGGCCCAGCCTCCAGATGCCTTTGGATTGACATCCTTTACCATGGAAAAGGCAAATACAGTCAGTGGACTGCAAAATCCCAATTTCTCCCTTTTTGTTGTTGTCAGGCCCACCAAACTTCAAGTTTGGAGCTGAAAGCGCTAAATTAAAAAGATGACACCCACAGTGGCACCTGAATCATTTGCATCACCATGTAGTCCCTGAAGTCAGATGTTCAGTCTTGCCCAAAGATAATTGCATTCAATAACCTTGTAGTCCTTTAGAGCGTGCAGGGCCTTTAATCAAAATTGGATCCTTTCCTGTATGTTTTCTTGTTTTCCACTCAAATAAAATACATTATAATGAGTTTCTGACCTCCTCTCAGCAAGTTTCTGCAGTGATGCCCTCTTCCGATGAGCATCTGCAGCTCAGAATCAGGAGGAGTCACATTGGGTACCAACATCTCATCAAAACATTCAGGAATGTAATCCACCAACAACTCTTCATTTCCAGATCTACCTTTTATATTTGCTCATGAAGTTAAAGATATAATCCCAAAGCCTATCTGCTCTTCCAACAAGCACTTCAAAATATACTGGGTTTCATATTTTTATGGGGAACAGTGCAGAAGGGTCCCTGAAATACCTTCACTGTCAAGGGGCTCTTCCAGAGCCCCCAGAAATGTGCAGCCCCAAAGGACTGGGAAATTTTGGAGCTACATGACTCCACAGCTCCTGCTTTGAAAGGCTAAAAGGAGCCTGGCAAATGAGCTGCAGATAATTCAGCAACATGTAGACACCCAGAGAAGTGCAGGGACTTCTGGGGAGAAGAGAAGCTTAAGAACTGGGGCACCTCTGGCCTTGGCTCCACAGCAGTCGATTTGCTCAAGATGTGAGATCATAGAAGATGAGGACTCTTCTTCCAACCCACCAGGTGAAAAATAAAGCAGGATGAGCTAAAGACATTCCAGTTTTCCATCAATCCCTTGATGAAATCCAACTGTCTCCATGGTTCATTTAGATTTCAGCTGTGGGATCTATGGAGGTATTGTTATGGTGGAAGGTATGGATAAAACTGAGGAAGAACTCACAAATAACAATCCCCTGTAAGCAGCAAAAAAAAAAATTAAAAAAAAATCAGAGGTTTTAAAGGGAAATAATTAGTGCTGGATCCAAGTACCTTATTTAAAGGTAACTTATTTAAAATCCCATGTATCTTAAGGGCCTTCATCTGAAACATGTGCAGCTTTTTTTTCTTTCTATTGTTTTAACCAGACTGAAGCCTACAAGACAAAGATTTGAGACACTAATAACTGTGGCTGATTTCTGCCTGGATTTGTTTCAGCCCTGTCTCTTAATGCTAACCAGGAAAATGAAAGATAATTAATAACACTCAAAATTCTCCATGCTAAGTGCGAAGTGCCATTGTTTCCCTCATTCCTGGTGCTGATTCTGCAGGGCTCCAACCCAACAAAGCAATGAAACACATGTGTGACACTGACAGCCTGATTAGCAGCTTTGGCTCCAAGGAGATCAAGGCTAGTGTTTCGTCCAAGAAACAGTGCTGGGCCATTAGCTGACAAACTGTATGGACATCTTGAACAGGTTCTTGCCTTGTTTTTGAGTATGACCATTTGTGACTTGATCTTTTGTGTGGGATTCCTTGTTTTCAAAGCTGGCCATGATAATCCAGCCCTGAAGCTTTAGATGAGCTTCCAAAATAGTTTCAAGGACAATACTGGTTGAAGCAGAAAGAGTTGTGGTGTTTTCTGCAAAGTTTCTATTCAGCTGTGTCCATATAGGTAAATAAAAGAGTACCTGGGATTATTTCCAGACACGAAAGCTCCCTTCTCCAGGTGGTTTAATTTTTAGGATGCCCTTGGCACCATTCAGGTCTGGACAATTAGACTGTTCAATGCACACCTCCCAGGCACAGATCAGAGGCAGCACAAGTTGACAATTCCAAACAAGCAGTTTGGAAGAAGCCACTTAGTTTAGGATAGCAAGAAGGGACAACAATGTGGACACAACCCTCCCTTGCTGTTTGGCCTCAGGAGATCAGCACTGGGCACATTTAATTTATTGGTATAGACCCAGTGACTAAATCCCTCCCTTAACCTTTCTGTTACCCAGTGGTAATGTATCATGTGGCAGAGATGTTTATAAACCTTCACCCATCTGGAAATTATTATCTCAAAATGAAGTTTATTTGAAGAAATTGTATTAAATGATTGCATGTTATTTCTGCCTCAGCTAGAAAGCAAACTGTTGTACCATTGCTGAGAGCCTCTCTTTGTTTTAATTTTTTATCAAGACTATCAGCATCAGGGTATGGCAGCTAATTTGGCTGCTCTGCTACAGTTGTCTGGTGATTGGACATAATTTATTAGGAGTTTGACTCTTAATTAAGGTTTATTTGTTACTCTTTCTTGTCTCCATCTTCTGTTAGGGCCTGTATATTACCCATCTAAATTGTCTCTTTATTTACTTTTTATATTTTGCAGTGAAGATTTGAAACATATATTAAAGTCCAGAAAAAGAACAAGACTGCTAAAATAATATCACAGACAAGCTGCCAAAATAGTGTCACTTGTGCTGTGTACTGGGAAAAAGCTGAACTAGACAGTTCTGGGGCTGATTCTTCTCCCAGTGATAATTAAGTGAGGAAAAAAACCCAGGGAGACCTAAGGCAAAGCAATGACCTTCAGCAAATGCATAGATTTGCAGGCAAGAGGTCGACTTCTACAATGGTACAATCTTACTGCAGATCTCCATGACACTGATTGACAATTCATGATTGAACAAGAGCTTTCATTTTGAAGGGAAGAATAACAACTGGGTTTAAATATGTTAACTAGTGGGGAGTCCGATAATTTCCGGCATTTGTGTTCAGTTCTGGCTCCTTGCCTTACACATACTGCCTCTGCAGCATGCCCTTTCCAACCCATCTGCACCACCAAACCCTTGTGTAGGAACCTCTTTTCCTCTAATCTTGACAAATGCCATCCCATCCTACCTACATTCACCCTGACTGAGTGTATCTTTGATCAAGTCTCTTCCTCCCCAGACAGCTCTCCTCAGACTCCCCCATCTGTGCCACATCCAGTGTGAGCTGCTTCGCCTTGCTTTCATCAGGCCTTCCCTAACGCCAGCTTTTGCATCTGCTGCCCATTTCAGGTTTCTCAGACATGTGCTCTCTCTTGGCCAGAGCCTGGATTCATCAAGGCACATGACCAAGTGAAGTTCAGGAGAGAGTGCTACTCAATGTAGGACCAGTGGGTCCTCCCAGACCCCCCCTGGTTGCACCTCAAGAAGATATAAGGAATAGCTTTTGGGGCCTATGATAAAAGGGGCACTTCAAATGAGTGTGAGGTCCAAGACAGGAAAAAGTTGTGAAATGATTGATCTACCAATAGTTTTAAACCATAATATACTTCTTTTCTGTGTACCATTTTGCTCCACTACTAATCTGGTCAGTTATGGTTGTTTTGTAGCAGAGCTTTTTTATTCCCCAAATTCTGGAAGATCAGAAATATTTCTTTTTTCCCTGCATGTTACAATTTTCTCCGTGGGATCATGTCAGTCCAGGTCCACTGATGTGCTTCTCTCTGACCAGGGACCAAGTCCCTGTGGTATATTTGCACCATGATAGGCACAGCAGACAACTTCTGCTGTATAAAAGCAAACTAGAAACATTTGCTTTTATATCCCATGGCCACACTTTCACATGCTCCACAGTGATTCCTTAGCTCTTTAGCTAAATGCCTTCAACAAGCAGGATAAATGTCAGCCAGCTCCTACATTTTGTGTACTTTCAAAGTTTCCAAGCGTATCCTTATCAGCTTATTTTTTCTCTTTATTTCTCTTCCTAATGACATATTTAGAAAGTAATTCCATATTCTGGCAGGTTTAGAGGCTTTTATTAATTACATCCTGCTCTGTGTTTATTAATGAGATTGGGTTCGCATTTTCCCCTGTTACAATTGTGGAGGGCTTTTGTTCCCCTTTAGCCCTAGCACTCTTAACATTAGTTAATAAACATTTCCTTTCCTATGCCCAGAGATTTTCAGTAAAAGTTTAATTGACCAATGGTTCATCTCAAGTAGGGAATGGACTCATTGTACTCTCTCCAGCTGTCAGCAAATCAGGAATGGATGATACCCTCACTGAGCCCAAGACCAGGACAACTTGAGAGGTAGAGAAATGAAAGTCAAGACTGGATTCCTCCAGTGTATTTGCATAACTTCTGGCACAGTGTAGGCCAGAGCTGCCCCAAAGTTTCTAGGTGTTACTGCAATAATAATAAAGAATAGTTATAATTAGCAATTAGAAATTATTATTAATAGTACAAAGTTACAAGAAATAAGAACAAATAATATTAATTATTTAATAATGTGAGGGTGATGATGTTTGGAAAAGATGGGAAATTATTTCCACAAAAACACCTACATGCTTCCATTTTCCAAGAGTTCAAATAAACAATTTTCCACATGACACTGTGAATTCTTCTAATGAAAACCCCGGTTGTACTTAAGAAATTAGTTATCTGTTTTAAAATCAATTAATCAATCACTCAATCAATCAATAAATAAATAAGAAATTGTTAGTGGAGGTGTCAGAACAAGGTCAGCATTGTTGAGATGATGGGCACTGAAGGAGCTCTTGTGTGAATGCTGCAGATGAAAAAGGGACAGCATTGCCCTGGATCAGGAGTTTCTCTGGTAATCAGAGAAAAGAGAGCAAACCACACTGCCCAGAAGCCTTCAGGAGAGGAAACCAGGCACAAACTGACAGTGAAACCAATTCTTAAGACATCATCAGCTCATTCAAACATAGCATAGTCACAGAATGCTTTCACTTGGAATGGACCTTTTAAAAGTCATCTAGTCCAACCCTCATTTCCACTAGACCAGATTGCTCTAAGCCCCATCCTACCCGGCCTTGAAAACTCCTAGGGATGGGGGAGCCACAGCTTCTATGGACAACCTGTGACACGGCCTCAACACCCTCCCAGCCAAGAATTACTTCCCAATATCCCATCTAACCCTGCCCTCTCTCAGTGGGAAGCCATTCCCTGTTGTGCTGTTCCTCCAGCTCCTTGTCCAAAGTCCCTCTCTAGCTCTTAGAGCTCCTTTAGACACTTGAAGAGGTTTCATGGTCTCTCTAGAGCCTTCTCTTCTCCAGG
>VZRX01021228.1:63480-103919 GCA_013398075.1 Notiomystis cincta
AAATGAAAGTCAAGACTGGATTCCTCCAGTGTATTTGCATAACTTCTGGCACAGTGTAGGCCAGAGCTGCCCCAAAGTTTCTAGGTGTTACTGCAATAATAATAAAGAATAGTTATAATTAGCAATTAGAAATTATTATTAATAGTACAAAGTTACAAGAAATAAGAACAAATAATATTAATTATTTAATAATGTGAGGGTGATGATGTTTGGAAAAGATGGGAAATTATTTCCACAAAAACACCTACATGCTTCCATTTTCCAAGAGTTCAAATAAACAATTTTCCACATGACACTGTGAATTCTTCTAATGAAAACCCCGGTTGTACTTAAGAAATTAGTTATCTGTTTTAAAATCAATTAATCAATCACTCAATCAATCAATAAATAAATAAGAAATTGTTAGTGGAGGTGTCAGAACAAGGTCAGCATTGTTGAGATGATGGGCACTGAAGGAGCTCTTGTGTGAATGCTGCAGATGAAAAAGGGACAGCATTGCCCTGGATCAGGAGTTTCTCTGGTAATCAGAGAAAAGAGAGCAAACCACACTGCCCAGAAGCCTTCAGGAGAGGAAACCAGGCACAAACTGACAGTGAAACCAATTCTTAAGACATCATCAGCTCATTCAAACATAGCATAGTCACAGAATGCTTTCACTTGGAATGGACCTTTTAAAAGTCATCTAGTCCAACCCTCATTTCCACTAGACCAGATTGCTCTAAGCCCCATCCTACCCGGCCTTGAAAACTCCTAGGGATGGGGGAGCCACAGCTTCTATGGACAACCTGTGACACGGCCTCAACACCCTCCCAGCCAAGAATTACTTCCCAATATCCCATCTAACCCTGCCCTCTCTCAGTGGGAAGCCATTCCCTGTTGTGCTGTTCCTCCAGCTCCTTGTCCAAAGTCCCTCTCTAGCTCTTAGAGCTCCTTTAGACACTTGAAGAGGTTTCATGGTCTCTCTAGAGCCTTCTCTTCTCCAGGTGAATGCCCTCAGCTCTCCCAGCCTGTTTCCAGAGGAGAGGGGCTCCAGCTCTTGAAGCATCTCCATGGACTCTTCTGGACTTGCTCCAGAATTCCACATCCTTCTTGTTTCTGGAGCCCCAGAGCTGGACATTTATGCCCTATGTTAGTTACCATGGGGCCACAACATGCCTTAGCTTACAATTCCACATGCTCCAAAGTGCTTTGCTGATGTCAAAGATGTTACATCTTCATGTGGCATGAAATCATGTATGCCCTGACATGAGCTCATCAGTGGGGTAGGATGGAGCTGTGCTTCCCTGCTGAAGGGTACAAAGCCTAAGCTTGATGCAACTCTCCATCCTCCTCAACAACAGGGGGGCAATTTGGAAGTCAGAGCCAGAGGTCATGGTGGGTCTTAAGGTTGGCTCTGTACCCCTTCAAGACCAGTTGAATAAATGTAATCTTGTAGGATATTGGGATGTTAGCAGAGAGCTGGTCTTGAGTTTTGGGGTCACAGAGTGAAAGCAGAGATCTCTCTCCGTTACAGATAACACATGAATCTGTCATCTGCCTTTGCCAGTTTTCCCTCTCGGTCCTTCTTGTCCCTCTGGCCCTCTCCACATCTTGCTCATTGTGCTTCAGACCCAGAGAACAACCTCCTACACCAGGTTCCCCAACCAACAGATTCAACTGGCCCAAGAAACCTCCTTGTGCAGCCCAAAACATGCCCTCAGTGCATCACAGAATCTTGGAGACTGTCCTACACATCAGAGAAGACACAGCTCTGTCTGGTTTTTTTTCTCCCTAGGCTGCAAGATTCCTCCTTTAGTCTATGCCTTTGATTTATTGCAGTTTTGCACTTATAAGCACCTGGAAAGTGTTTTTGTCCCATTAATTTCAATTTGGAAGTTTTAGTGTTTCCCAGAAGAAAAATAAATCACAGGATGGAAGACGTGCTCCACAAGCCCCCTCCCTTGTCTGGGTCCTCCCTCTCTTGTCTTCCACTTTCTTTTCCCTCTTACTGTTCCCGTCCCCCTATTCCAAGAGGGAAGAGGGGTGATAAATGTGCAACACAAGGTATGAAGTTCACAAACCAGGAGCAGCAAGGTAATCCTGTCTGTCCAAACACTGCTTTGCTGATGTCATGGTTTGAGAGACAGGTGTCTGCCAAGAAAGGTGGGAACCTCCCTTGGGATGGAAAATATATATCCCTTCCCTCTGGATTATTAGTATTTTGAAATTAAGGGACTCTCAGGCAAAGACAGGGGAATAGGAATAACAGTTCTTTACTAATATGTGTATAAGGCCAACAAACCACAGCTGTGACAGCACCAACAAGCAGACCCAGAACCCACCGAGAGCCTTCTCTCCCTGCAGGCACTTTCCCCTCGGTGCAGTTCCAGTCACAGCCGGCAGGGGCGCTGTGGCTCCGCTGGGCAGGGCAGGTGCGATGGTTCCCCCGCGGCTGCAGGGGGCGCTGTGGGGCAGCTCGGGGAGCANCTGCTCTCACGAGCAGAGCTTCACCCACGGCAGGAGAAGGGACTGGGCTGGACTGCGGTGATGGCAGCGAATTCCCTTCCCCAGGTGGCAGCTCCGAGCGTCTTCCTGTGAAACTGAGAGGAAGAGGCTGCAGCTGCCCCTGTCCCAGCCCAATTCTCGTGGTATCTGTGCCCCCTCTCTGAGAAACCCTCAGACAGAGAGGTGCAGCCAGATGCTGTCTCCTGGGCTTGGCCACTTCTTTTGTTCTCCTTAAGTATCATCATTACTGTTTCTTAGGAACTTATGGGACAAAATTCCCTAACAAAAGGAAAAAACTCTCAACAGCTGAGCACCTAAATAAGGCTCTCCGCATTTAGTACATTTCCTATTGCCAGAGATGAAGACTGTGGTCCCAGGAAAGACAACAACCAACTGGAGGGGTCTAATCTCTGCAGAAATCTTCTGAAATACTTGTCCCCAGAAGTTTGAAACCCTTTGAATAAGTCAGTATTCAGCTGAAATTGTGTTTCCACTAAGGTATCCCCAAATATGACTCTTCCAACTCAAAGGTCTCAGGACTCTCACCATGCAGTATAGCTTCTCTCACTCTCCTAGGTTTCCTCCCAGCTTGTAATCATCCTCCTTGCAAGGCAACAGCCTACAGTAGTTCTCACTGGACTTCCTGAACACATGACATGTCCCAGATTAAGCCTTTTTCCATTTTTTCAGACATTGGGAGACAGTAATGAAATGTATGAACTCATGTTTTTTATTGTCAGTGTCATGCACCTGACCCAGTCTTCCAAGAACATCAATTGCCATGTTGGACAGGGCTTGGAGCAACCTGGTCTAGTGGAAGGTTCCCTGCCCATGGCAGGGGTTTGAGATGAGATGAGATTTAAGGTCCCTCTTAATCCAAGCTATGCTATGATTCTATGATTCCTTGCTGAAATCCTGCTGTGTAACTTAAACTATTGATATCTTCTTCCAGGATAACTCCTGCACTGCTCTGGTGCCATTACTCCCTTGTTTTAGGCTAATCTACAAAGTCTCAACAATTAGGATTTCATAATATCCTCACCATGTGGACAAGTCATTCAGATTTCTTCCAGTGATGAGCACATTGTGGACAAATTTGATACACTTGGCACTAAAGGAAGTGCTTCAAAATCTATGAAGTGTTTGTCTAATCAATATCTGTTGTAAAAAATTGGATTTATTTAAAAGATAGCTTCACTTCCCAAATTCAAACCTGGGTTAAGGTTTTCCGCAATTCATTTCTCCTCCATTCAGTACAGGAAACACAGTGAGGGAACCACCTGTGAGTTAATTTTATCATTTATTATATAAACTTCCCCACAAGAATTTAAATTTACATGGTCATTCAGACTCTCATCTATCTGCCCCCCACAGATTTTTCCACTTGTTGATTTTTCAAATGGTTTTGACAGGAAACTGAAGGTCTCCAAAGATATTATGTTCCTTGTTTCAACATTAAAATAATGATTCAGAGAAACGAATTGTTTCAAGCTAAACAGTTTCTTCTTAATTTTTATCGTATTAGTTTATTTCTACAGGGCAAGCAATCTACATAGCAGATTGTAGTTGAAAAAATGTATAAAAAGCCCACTGGAATTTTAAAGGGGAAACAGAAAAAAAAATGGACAATCTTAAAATAAATCAGTTTGATGAGACATCAGCTTTGAGACATAAATCCATCACAATTAGACTCTGCTTCCTGTCATTCTATGTTGTTCTCATTTCTGTCTGGATTTGAGTCCATTCAAACCGTACTGGAAAGGTAATTCCCTCTGGTATATCCAGGCTGTCTAGAAATATCTGAATAAAAAGCGTCAGAAATTCTTCAAGAACACACATTTTCAGATGGTTTCAAGTTATGTTTTGCACACTGCTGTCTCTAGGTACAGTGTGTGCATCACAACCAGGAGGCAAACCATTCAAAATGGTACTCAGCACAGCACAGAGGTGAAAGCAACCAGTACCTAACTGGTGGTGACTTGAACATCACCACCTGTTCTGATGGTAAGAAAAAAAAAGGGAAAAATAGACATTTTCTTCTAGACTGGAGTTTTGAATTGCTCAGAGATATCACTAAGAGTATATGTAGCATATAATTTCTCTCAGCATAGACTCTGGTAGTATATTGAATGAATTACATCACCAAGTTTCTCTCCCTTAAAAGTAATTTAAAGGGCTACCTTGAAAGTAATGAAAGTAAATGAGACCAGAAAGATAAATCACTTCAATAACAAAATTGCCAAGAATCCAAGTCTCCTCACTCTTTTGTCTTCTGCCCTTGTGAATTTACAAGGTGGCATTCAAGAGCATCAGAAAGAAGAGTCTTGTCCAATTCTAGAAGTGCAGCTCAACAGAACTTCGTTTTACTCCTGCCTTGATCAAATTCCACCAGACTGTGGGGACTTCCTGGGGGAAAACCAGCCTAGGAAAGGAGAAAAGCAGGCAAGTGTGTTTTATGAAACAAGACAAGCATAAGTGCTGTACCTCCAGTGCTGTGAAGTTGCAGGGAGGACATTCAGCTCCAGAGGGATGTGGGGAGTGTGGTAGTTAAATGTCAAATATGGTGCTAGAATCACACTACTTGCACACTACATTGTTAAGGGGACCCACTTGAGAAAGCACAATAAATAACATGATTACTTAATAGCTCCATAATCCCTTTCATTCAAATGTCTCCCAACACTGTACAAGCATTTGCTGCAAACCCAGGCGAAGCCGTACTATCTTTGCTATGTTGCAGATAAGGAAATAGAGGTTACGTTATTTCCAGGAGAATGTGACAGGGGCCAGATTAACAGCCAAGAGTTCTTCCATTTATTTTCCTTTGCCACTTGGGAATGATGGAAAAAAGTGGAAATGGAGGTCTGAGTCTGTGCTTAGCCTGTGTTCAAGTTGAGGGGCAGTCCAACAGTGTTTTCTTTTGTTCCTCCATCAGGGCTAATCCAAGTGACAATACAGGGAATAAATGGAAGGTATTAGGACAAGAAGCAAAGAAATCATAATGGAAATGTAGTCAGGACAATGCATGGTACATTTATAAATACTTAGAGATGGTAGGCATCACCCCAGGCCTACAAGACACAAATGTTCTCCTGTTGGAAGCTGGAGACCAAGGAGAATGCTCTACAGCATCAGCTTGCACTAGATGCCTACAAGCAGATAGATGAACCCTTGATGTTGAACTAGGTGTCTGGAGTCTGCTACAGAGCAAAGAAGAGGCTGCTCTGAAGCATAGATCATCTGACCTGGGGCTTTTCCCTGTATTGGATGAATGATGACAGGGTGAGTCTGGTCCTTCCTGTGGAGTGTAGCAGTCATTTAGATGCTGAACTCAGATGACAATGAGTACATTAAAGACACCTAAAATTTGGGCAGGAAACTCCCACCTTTTGCAGAAAAGACAGGACTGAGATTAGAGAGCATCTGTCCTTTAGACCAATCCATACTTCCCTCACTGGAAGAAGGAGTGGAAATAACGTCAGATGCAGAGGACGCCATGGAAGTTATGTATGAGGAAGCTTAAGCATGGAGTTCTTCATGAAGGTGTCACCAAATACATGGGGTGCCTGAGCTTCCTTTATGGCAGAGAACAGTCAAAAGACTGTGGAACCTGGAGACAGTCAAAAAGACTGGAGCACGACACCTTTGCCTAGCAGAGGTGTTTAATCACTGGAGATCCCCAAAGAGCACCTCACCCAAGCTCCAGATGGCACTGCAGAAGGGCAATAGTCTTTCACACACATTTAATTTCATTTTCAGGGTCATTTAGGTATCTTAGATACTCCAGGCATGCTCTAGGCACTAAAGCTTGCATTTAAGCATTTGGATTAAATAAACTGGGTTAAAAAAATCATCTGCAGGAATGGTTGACTACATAGATCTCCATCAAGAACAGAGGCACAACAAACACCACAGAGGCACCCAAGTTTACATGTCTGAATCACATCCTGCCTCTCAAAACTACAGGTTTATGAGTCCTTTATGCTGTCAGGGGCCAAGTGTCCCACCTGGGACACTCTGAACTGAGCAGTAGGTCACTACCAGTTTGTGACAATAAGACCTTCATTAAACAGTTGTAAACTGTGAAGCTGTTTTCCCAAGAGATTGATGGGAACTAACAGAAATTCTTTCCAATTCCAAGGATGAGGCCCATCCATGAGGGACAGCCCATGCCTTGGTCCAGTAGCAATGGCAACATCTGAATGAGCACCAATCCATTTGCATAAAAGCCATGATAGTTCTCCCTTTCTAAGCCCTGACTATAATGAAACAGACTGTTGACTTGAAGCCAGGCTTTCTATTAATAAAGGAGGAATTTCTATTGTTATGTTTTCTGACCTGTAGCTATCAATACATGACCTCCACTCTCTCTGTGCAACTCTAAAGCATTGATCTTAGTGTAATGTAAGACACTGAGGACATCACAAATATTGTGATGGGGTTGTCATGTTGCAGTTCACATGGAGTGTGAACTACACAAGAAGGGGACATAGTTTGGTTTGTGTACAGGAGGAGATTTACTTGAGAGTGAAAAATTAAAATCTTCCCCCACTGTTTTTTACTAAATACAGAACTTCGGGGGCTATTCTGGTCCCCTGCACTCACTCTTCCTTAGGCAAACATTGCCCAGTCAAGGTGGCTCCATCTGTATAAAGAGAAAATGTAGAGTGCAGAGGAGCCCTACTGACAATTTTACACTCATTTCAGACACAAAAGAAACGTAATTCCAACATCTCATAAAAACAAAGACACACTGTTTTAGTGGTATTGATGTCCAAATGTGGGGAAGCTTTATGGGGATGTCTCCCACTGAGAAACAACCAAAACTCCCCCAAGCATTTTACATCAGCTCTTCCAAGGCTGGCTATAAACCTATGGCTTTGTCCAACTTCTTTTCATATTTATAGAAATTAAGGAAGGAAGAAAGGTCCCAAAGCCCATCTGGTTGTCTCCCTTCTCCTCACGGGAAAGATTCCCATCCCTGGAGTTTATTTCTGTTCTCTAGGACCAGACTTTTAATTTTGCCTCTCATAGATCACATTCAGCCTGCCAGACACCACATTGGACACTTCTGTGCAGTTCCAGAGCAGGCAGCTTGGGGAGCTACCGTGAAGTTCCCATAATGCTGAAATGTGGTCCAGCTAGGCCTCCTGTCTCCTAGACAGCACTGTGGGGTCAAGGAGAGCACCCAGCTGCAGCAGGACCCAGCAGCTTCACCACTGCCTCTGCTTGGTCCTCTCGGATATGGCCCCTCTCCTCCCATCTCAGGGTACCATGGCATTCCTGGGTAGCAGCTCAAGCCCAGCTGGAAGACTCACAGCACTATTGTGTATATTACCATTTCCAGCTGGAGTGAACCACCAAGCTCCTTTCTTGGCTCCCAGGACCACCATGATTGCATTTTCAGCAGTCATTCCAAGTAGGACCAAGCTGCTGGTGCTGTAAAGATGCACAAAAGGTTGTGGTCCATCTTCCCATGGCTCAGGCATTCCTCTGCCTGCATTCCTTTGAGCTGCAAAATTACCTCCCCTAAGAGTGCTCTAAAACCAGAGCATTTGTGCAGCAGGCTTTCCCATGAGCATGTTTTCTGCAGTGGCAGGAGGTATGCAGGATGCAGGAACTTTCAGAAACTAGCAAAGTCCTGGTCTCTCCTAACCTTGCCTTGTGGCACATTGAATTGGTGTGTTGGTACTGTCATGCTATAGAATGACCAGGGTGGAGTTTTGAAGGTGAAAGAGTAAAGAACAAATCCTCTATATGTAAATTTGAAAAGTTGTCTGTTAAAGCAGGGGACTGAAATGATACCCCTTTTCAGACACCAGTCTCCTGACCCAATTTTTTCTGCGTCCCTCTACCACTCTGGGAACACACTCACCACACACCTCTTCTCAAAGCACCCACTGCCATTGAAGGGCCTTCACTTAGAGCCTTCCAGGGCTATGTCTAATGTGTCTTGCCCTGTGGGAAAGCAGAAGACCAACCCACAAAAATTCTTGCTGGAAAGTAAGTTCTCCAGTCACTTCCAGTGCAGCAGAAACACCTCAGCTCCTTGGTTTCCCTTGCAATTGATATTTTCTCTGCCACGTGGACAAGAAAATATTTGCCAAGAAATAATTATGAAAGTAGCCCTGCAGTGACAGAACAAGAACGAGAGGGCAGGGTTAGATGGGGATATTGGAAAGAAATTCTTCCTTGTGAGGTTGGTGAGGCATTGGCACAGGTTGTCCAAAGAAGCTGTGGCTGTTCCATCCCTGGAAGACTTCAAGGCCAGGTTGAATGGTACTTGGAGCAACCTGGTCTCATTAAAGGTGTCCATGGTGGGAGTTTGGAACAAGATGATCTTTAAGGTTGTTTACAATCCAGTCATTCTATGATTCTGTGCTTCTAATCCCCAATTCAGAAAGAGATGTCATTTTCAATGCTTTCCCATGGTTCTCTGCTATGCCAAGACACAGCATCCCAATGACCCTTTGATGTACCTGTTATTTATTTATTGTCTTATTATAGAAGAATGCAGAAGCTACAGATGATTTCAAGGCCCTCAGTTTGTGAGCAACATGTGGTCACACATTAAGAGAATACTGATGTCTTTGGAGGGTGTTGAGGGTTGTCTCCTTTTGTTAGGGAATTTTGTCCCATAAATTCCTAAGAAAACAGTAATGATTATACTTAAGGAGAACAAAAGAAGTGGCCAAACCCGGGAAGACCGTATCTGGCTGCACCTCTCTGTCTGAGGGTTTCTCAGAGAGGGGGCACAGATACCACAAGAATTGGGCTGGTAAAAAAGAGGGCCTGGGGCAGCTGCAGCCTCTTTCTCTCAGTTTCAGAGGATGGTCGGAGCTGCCACTTGGAAAAGGGAATTCGCTGCCATCACCGTAGTCCAGTCCAGTCCGCTTCTCCTACCGTGAGTGAACCTCTGCTTGTGAGAGCAGCCACTGAATTGGTGCTTTATTAATACCTTGCTAAGAGAGGAACTTTTTCACCATCTGCTTGGAGCCCGGCGATTCTGAACCCGCCTCTCCCTGATTGGAGTCAGGCTGCCACTGTCCTGGCCCCGCCGCTTCTTTGGTATTGCTCTGAGTTTCCACTGTACCAGCCCCACACCCCCACCCCACCTGCTNTATAGAGGGTTTTGTGGTTCAAGTGTCAGAGGCAAAGGGCAAGAGGAAGAAGTGTGGAGGGCAGGGCACAGATTCCCCATTCTGTCTGTAGACAGGGCTCCATTTTTCAGTCTTATCTCTCTGTCTACTTAATCCTCTATTGGATTGCCTGACTCTTGGTGAAATTGGAGGTCCAATTGGATTCCCCAAAGTCTACACTGTCAGCCATACAAGAGGCCCACACAAGAGGCTCTCAAAGTCAGGCTCATTCAAACATACAGCAGTTCCAGGAGGGAGGGAGTCCTTGGTTTTCTCACATCTTCCTGTGGTCTGGACAAAGAGAATGAAAGGGATTTCAAAATCTTCTTGTCCTCAACAACCCTGTAGTGCAGAGGCATGGCTGGATCAAATGTCTCATTGGCACATGGGATGTTGGATTTTGGTACCCTCTGGGTAGGGGAATGAAGCTGGCCCAAGCCTGAGAAGGAGACAGGTGATGGAGAGCTCTGGGAAGACAGTGGGACAACTGAAGGCACAGAAACTGGAGCAAGGGTCTGGTTTTTAACCTTGCCTGTTGCCACTGGCCATTGTCCACTGAACTTGGCAGAGCAGCTCCCTGAAATTTTTCCCATTCATGGGACAGGTCACAGACCAAGCACCCTTACCTTCCTTGGTGTTTAAGCTGGTCAAATCAAACACCCGTAGAACTCTCACTATCATGATACAACCAGTAGTACTTGGGGACACACAGAGATATTACACCTCTATGTCAGGCTCTGTATTTTCTCCTGGCTGTCACAGCAGAGATTAGAGGTATCCATAGCATCTCCCACTCATATAATTTGCAATTCATAGTAATTCATAACATTTTTTTTCATAGGAATCACTACCCTGAAGCCAGCACAAAATAAATTACAGAAATTCACTGCTTTAGGCTTTAACTCCTTCTTCTGCAGAAATAGGATACCACATAGCAAAAATATAAGTACGTAACTCCACTACTGAGAAATACCAAGAGCTGCAATTTTTCTTTGCTGCCAGGGTTTGATGAAGGTGGGAGTGATTTGTTGCATCCTAAGAAGATGAAGTTTGTGCAGTCAATACTGAAGCATGTGGGAGGGAGCATATATCTGCCTGGCAGACTGTCTGCTTTTCCTCTAGCAATTCTTGAGCCCCTCTACAACTTTCTAGCAAATTTGACTGAAGATCAGCTATCTCAAAAATACTTGACTTTCAACATATTTTCTGAAGGAGGGAGAGGAGAAGAGAGAATCAATATAAATGTGTCCACTGAGGAAAGGCCAGTATATGATTTCTGTCCTTATTAGACCCTAGAAGATCTACACAAGAGAAGCTATGAACATCCTAAACATTATAAAATTGTCAGCAGGGTTCGTAGGTAGCAGACAGTGGAGACCCCAAAACAGAAAACGGAAATCCTTTTAGATAATGATTCATTGCTACTCACTGATACAAATTTAGCTATAAATATATATAGTTTTTTACAATGAGGGTGGTCAGGCCCTGGCACAGGCTGCCCAGAGAAGTTATGGCTGCCCCATCCCTGGAAGCGTTCAAGGTCAGGTTGAACAGGGCTTGGAGAAACCTGGTCTAATGAAAAGGTGTCCTTGCCCATGGCAGTGGACATTTAAAGGTCCATTCCAACCCAAACCATTGTCTGATTCTATGATTTCTCAAAGTACATCAATCCTTGTGGAGAAATAGAGTCCCCAGTGCTGATTGACACAGATTGAACAAGTCCTAAGTGTCTGGAACTGGAGGTTTATCATATCTCCTCTTGCTCTTCTGCTTCCCCTTTACAAGTCAGGGACATTTTAATCTCATTCTGCCAGCACCTCCCTCCCCACGAGACCTAAACTCCTCCTATCCCCCACTCCTCTGCCGACCTCAGCTATATTGCAGGAGTCTGGCAGGACAATGCTGGAGTGAATTTGTACTTGTTTCTCCTCCTGTTTATTATGATGGCCTGGCTTATTTCTCCTGCTGGATAGTTCATTTGAACTCCTACATTTCCAGCCAATTCTTTGTAGCTGAGCAAATCCATGTGTCCTTTCTTTTTCCCCTTGGAGGACACCAGGCTTTTTGGGTCTTGTCCCAGAAACAGTGTCCAAGTCATGCCTGCTTCACAGAAGGACAGGAAAGATTTGTGTCATATGAGTCGACAAGGGTGTTATGGTCCAGTTTTTAAAGTCACTAGAAATGCCTCTGCCAAAATTAAGGTGCAAACAAGACGCATATGCCAAGGTCAATAGAATGGATTTTGTTTGATAGTAAATATGAGAGAGAGAGGAAGAGAAAGAAATAGAAAAGAGATGGGGAGACAGAGAGAGAGCGACAGAGAGAGAATAAAGAAAGTATCGGCACTCCATACATCCCAGTGATGGTCTATTGATCCTCTTCAGCTGTTCTTCTTGGTGGTGAGGGTCCTCCAAGAAGCATAGAATCCAATGGATTAATATGTGCTCAGGCCAGGTGGGAATGCCCAGGTACTTCCTCCCACAGTGGGGAGGCAGTGGGGGTTGAGCACTTAGGCTCTATCCTTTGCAGCAGACTCAGGATCTGTTGCATCACTTCGCATCACGTGCAATGCTGTGGTGCAAGGCCTGAGGAATGAGTCTGGGGAGCACTTTGGGGGGTTTTTGATGGATTATGACACTCCCTCAGCTGTCTCTCACATGAATATCCCATGGATGTGGCCTGTGGTGATGGGGGTTTCACAGCTGGGCCAATTTTTGTAAGGGAGGATGCATGTTCACTGCCTCTGACCAGAGGTTACACCACATACATGAAACCTCCTCCTCCTCCTGATGTTGAGGGGGAATCTGTATAAACCTGGCCTCTGTGGGCTGTGGTCTCTCCCACCCCAAACCCAGCCAGGGATGATTCTCTGCTTCGTTTGGCTTTCTTGTGGATTCATTCCTTTCCCTCAGCCTTGTTTGTTTCTCCCTAGACCTGAGATGATTGAACAACAGTGTCCCCTTTATCTTATTCAGGCAGCTTAACTCACAGTCCAAAGTTCCAGTCAAGCATCTTCAAGGAGGGGTGGGCTTCTGTTGCTGTAGCTTCTTTATAGAGTTTTCTCACTAATGGGCAAAACTCCTTCATAACGTTTAAGGCATGAACCATTTCTGTCTCTGACAAAGGGGAAATTCTCAAATCCTATGAGATTCCACATACCTTTATTCCAAGGTTTTTGGCTTACTGTCTTCTGGGTTTTGATATTACTAACTCTTTCTTCTGCTCTTGAAATACACTAGCTGCTGATCCACCAGGAAAACATCTCCATACCATGCTGTTGAGAGGCTGCTAGTATCTGCAGTATTCAAATGGATCATTTCAGGCAGGAGGGGAAAAATGGGAAAGAAGTTAATTTTTTTTTTTTTTTGGTAGGGTGTTAACTCTTTGTATTAAACACAAATATCAAATATGTGAACAATCAAACAAAAGAAGCATATTTTTCAATCATAGAATCATTAAAGTTTGAAAAGACCTCCAAGGTAATTTAGTTCAGTCTATCCCCAGGTCTGCATGTGTGTCCCAAAAGCCATTTCTCTGTCTTCCCTTAGTCTGTATCTCTAAAACAACTCCATTAGCTGGAGAAAAGGAGAAAGATGAGATAGGACCAGTTTGAAAAAATCAAGCAGAAATGCTGAAATGAGCACATGTGGACAGAGTTGAAGCATCTTGCTGGTAGAGTTTTGCTTGTGGGGAGGAATATCAGGGTTTTCTAAAAGCCACGTGCATAATATATTGCCAGTAGAATGGGAAGAAAGCAGCAGAAACCTTACTAGCTTGCTGGATGTTTCATTGTTTCAACTGCCATGCTGCATTTCACTGTCCCTAAGACATGAAAGATGTTAATTATTCCTTTCACAGAGCTGAAAAATGGCCATTTATGTAACCAAATCCACTTCCTGTGTCTGTTACTGCCTCAGAGCTGCTGTTCATTCTTTTAACCTAAGGCTAGTTGTACACCACAAGTCTCCATCCTTCCAGCAGAGGGGCATTTTTCTTTCACATTCTGCAGTGTCTGAGGGTATATCCAAGCCCTAATTAATGTGCACTGGCCAGCACAAGCAATGGAAAGAGACCACGGATGCTGGCCTGGCATGGGACTGGGGGTGACTAATCCCATGAGCTTCAGTAGGGATGTCAGAACATGCAAAGTTCAAAGTGTGCAGTCGCTGCTCAGCCCCCAGTATGGATCACGTGGAAAAGACTCCATGGGATGCATAATATAGTGCCACTGTAAGTATTTTCTGGGATGCCCTGTTGAACTCATGTCAGGCTGAATCAGTTGAGATAGCTCAGGGATTCGGTACTCTTAGGGGTCAGACTTTGCTTTTATTTTTTCTTTCTCTCAGAGAATTTTTCTTCCCATTTGTTGCCCAGGAGATGATGAATGGATGGCATTTAAGAGACAAAAGATGTGGCTGGGTGTCTTAGAATTCCATTGAAATGGTCTAGGGAGGAGGGGGGAAGTGGTGTGGTCTCAGCAGTCTCTTATCTGGGGGCAAGGGAGTCTTTGCACGGCTTGGAGGGCAGATGGCTGTGGTTTTGGTGCAGNTCCCATGGATGTGGCCTGTGGTGATGGGGGTTTCACAGCTGGGCCAATTTTTGTAAGGGAGGATGCATGTTCACTGCCTCTGACCAGAGGTTACACCACATACATGAAACCTCCTCCTCCTCCTGATGTTGAGGGGGAATCTGTATAAACCTGGCCTCTGTGGGCTGTGGTCTCTCCCACCCCAAACCCAGCCAGGGATGATTCTCTGCTTCGTTTGGCTTTCTTGTGGATTCATTCCTTTCCCTCAGCCTTGTTTGTTTCTCCCTAGACCTGAGATGATTGAACAACAGTGTCCCCTTTATCTTATTCAGGCAGCTTAACTCACAGTCCAAAGTTCCAGTCAAGCATCTTCAAGGAGGGGTGGGCTTCTGTTGCTGTAGCTTCTTTATAGAGTTTTCTCACTAATGGGCAAAACTCCTTCATAACGTTTAAGGCATGAACCATTTCTGTCTCTGACAAAGGGGAAATTCTCAAATCCTATGAGATTCCACATACCTTTATTCCAAGGTTTTTGGCTTACTGTCTTCTGGGTTTTGATATTACTAACTCTTTCTTCTGCTCTTGAAATACACTAGCTGCTGATCCACCAGGAAAACATCTCCATACCATGCTGTTGAGAGGCTGCTAGTATCTGCAGTATTCAAATGGATCATTTCAGGCAGGAGGGGAAAAATGGGAAAGAAGTTAATTTTTTTTTTTTTTTGGTAGGGTGTTAACTCTTTGTATTAAACACAAATATCAAATATGTGAACAATCAAACAAAAGAAGCATATTTTTCAATCATAGAATCATTAAAGTTTGAAAAGACCTCCAAGGTAATTTAGTTCAGTCTATCCCCAGGTCTGCATGTGTGTCCCAAAAGCCATTTCTCTGTCTTCCCTTAGTCTGTATCTCTAAAACAACTCCATTAGCTGGAGAAAAGGAGAAAGATGAGATAGGACCAGTTTGAAAAAATCAAGCAGAAATGCTGAAATGAGCACATGTGGACAGAGTTGAAGCATCTTGCTGGTAGAGTTTTGCTTGTGGGGAGGAATATCAGGGTTTTCTAAAAGCCACGTGCATAATATATTGCCAGTAGAATGGGAAGAAAGCAGCAGAAACCTTACTAGCTTGCTGGATGTTTCATTGTTTCAACTGCCATGCTGCATTTCACTGTCCCTAAGACATGAAAGATGTTAATTATTCCTTTCACAGAGCTGAAAAATGGCCATTTATGTAACCAAATCCACTTCCTGTGTCTGTTACTGCCTCAGAGCTGCTGTTCATTCTTTTAACCTAAGGCTAGTTGTACACCACAAGTCTCCATCCTTCCAGCAGAGGGGCATTTTTCTTTCACATTCTGCAGTGTCTGAGGGTATATCCAAGCCCTAATTAATGTGCACTGGCCAGCACAAGCAATGGAAAGAGACCACGGATGCTGGCCTGGCATGGGACTGGGGGTGACTAATCCCATGAGCTTCAGTAGGGATGTCAGAACATGCAAAGTTCAAAGTGTGCAGTCGCTGCTCAGCCCCCAGTATGGATCACGTGGAAAAGACTCCATGGGATGCATAATATAGTGCCACTGTAAGTATTTTCTGGGATGCCCTGTTGAACTCATGTCAGGCTGAATCAGTTGAGATAGCTCAGGGATTCGGTACTCTTAGGGGTCAGACTTTGCTTTTATTTTTTCTTTCTCTCAGAGAATTTTTCTTCCCATTTGTTGCCCAGGAGATGATGAATGGATGGCATTTAAGAGACAAAAGATGTGGCTGGGTGTCTTAGAATTCCATTGAAATGGTCTAGGGAGGAGGGGGGAAGTGGTGTGGTCTCAGCAGTCTCTTATCTGGGGGCAAGGGAGTCTTTGCACGGCTTGGAGGGCAGATGGCTGTGGTTTTGGTGCAGGACTCCTGCTACCAGAGTACTCATTGCAACTGAAGTTTTCCTTCACTGTTTCTCCTAACTATGGGTGAGCCTGTGCTCACAAGGGCAGCTGTTGGACTGGAACCTTTCAACATCTGACCTCGCTGGGAGAGAGACCTTCACCATCTGCATGGGTGCCACGGAGGAAACCTGGGACCCCACCTCGTCCCTCTCTCCGGAGGAAGCACCTCTCAGCTGCTTACGGGAACCCTGGCTGCTCCTGCCCTTGCCAGGACATCACACAGGACACGTGAGAGCGAGGAGAAAACCAAAACACACCCCCCAAGCACCCCTTCTCTCCCTTCCCCAGGCCACCATTTCTCCCTGAGGAGGCTCAGCATCAGCTTCGGCAGCCCTGTGCCTCACCCTGGGCCAACAGCGACCCCTGCAGCCGTGGGGGAGTCGCTGCAGCTCTTGCCTTGCCAGGGCCAACAGTGCCCCCAGCCGGGTGTGGTCGTAACTACACCGAAGGGAAACTGATGAGCGAGGGTGAGGAAAAGGCTGTTACTGGGCCTTCCTGGGGTTTGTTGTTGCTGTTATTGGTGTTTGTTTATTTATATTTATATATTTTTTTTTCTAGTAAAGAACTGTTATTCCTTTTGCCATGTCTTTGCCTAAAAGCCCCGTAATTTCAAAGTTATAATGAGGGAGGGGGTCATCTTTTCCATTCCAGGACAGTTCCTGCCTTTCTTGGCAGACATCTATCTTTTAAACCAGGACAAGTAGGAAAACACATGGGATGCTCATTGCCAGGGCTAGTGTGAGGGATGCAGCCCCTCCAGAGACCACGGGGACAAACCATTCCTAATTTCTCCTTTCAGCACAGGCAGGGAAGATCATAGATTGCCCCTTCATTATCCCTTCCCACACTTTTGCCTGACAGAGAAAAGACTTCTATATTAGCATGAAAACCATGTGGCCCTGAGAAGGCTGCCACAACCCCTGGTCAAACATCCCTACTGGGGTGGGCAGTCTCTGTGCTGCATGCCAGTCATGGAAAACATCCTGTTCATGATCCCCACTCTCTTTGAGCTGAAACATGTAACAGGAGTCTCTGTGGGGAAATGCCAATTTATCAGTCCAAGTGAGCTGGAAATTCCTTTTTGTCAGGATCTGTTCACTCTCGAACATGTGCAGCACAGCCCAAAAAATGAGCAACGAATATGATATCTCTTTTATGTCTGTACCTTTGTTTAAGAAAATTTAAAAGGAGAACACTCTCGAATGAGTTGTCTCCCTTTATAGGTTCAACCAATCCCTTTCCACCAATAAGGAATAAATACGAGTAGATGTAAGTGAAAAAATCAATTTACTAACAAACAGAACAGCCACAGACAAAAAATAGTAGTAAATAACTGCTAGATACCAAACTACTAAATCTTATGAACTCCACCTGAACAACGACAGACCCAAAATGCTGGAAATGCCTTTTTCTGAGATGGCAACGCACAGAGGGCTTGCAGGACAAAGGGAAGATGATGCCACACTTTCCCTTCCAAAATAGCACCCTTCAGATGACCATGTATCCTCAGGAACAAAGAGACAAGATGGTGACAACCCCAACCAGGAAGGCAGGAGCCTACAGAGCAGTTCTGGAGGCAGATGGAAACTTGCTGGCTCATGTGTGGGTCCACACTGCTGCTGCTTCTTCCTGCTGCCATTCCCTGGCTCTGCAAATGCTCCTGCTGTGCTCTGCACCATGGCTATGGTGTAAGAGGGGAAAGGACCAGTTGGAAACACAAAACAACCACCTTCCAGACAGAGCTCCTGCCTCCATCACAAGCTGCCATAAAAGAGAGAGACTCTGCTTCCAGAGTTTCCTTTGGCACTGCTGGCAGGCCAACAGCAGCTCAGACTGCAGCAGGGCCACTCCTCTACTGTCAGCATGATGCCTTGACTGAAGATGGGCAGCTGAGGAATTTTCCCTAAGGCAGCTCCAAAACACTAACTGCAGTGTCTTCCAGACAAGGAAAAAAACCAAAAGGAGAACCCTAAAAGGGAAAAGCCTCTGCTTAAACAAAGACCAATCAGCAGCAAAGCAAAAATGACATGGCAAAAGCGAGGCTGCTGTCTGCTCCAGCAGACTTTAAAAGCACTTGTGATAGGACTCTGCCCTTCCCAGCTTCCCAGCGGCAGGGTCTTAGAGTGACAGTAACCATTTTTAGGCACAGATAGATATGGAATACATAACGTTTTGGATTACTCCAGGACAGACTGCCATGACAGACAACAACAACAACAACATCCTCATCATCATCCTCCTCATCATCATCATCATCATAACAGTATAATTTTAAAATCCTGCCCAGTGACTTCACACTAGATGTAAAAGATAGATGGGAAACAGACACATTTTTGGTATTTACCCTTCAAATGTCTCTATCCTGCCCCTGTTTACTTCAGTGTTAGTAGGTCGCATCTCTGAGATGCTGTAATGTTTGAACAGCAAATTGTATAAATGACACAAGTCATTCCCATGAGGGTGCAACTGAACAATCCTGATCCCTCAGTACTTGGATTTTCTGAAGTCTAGCAGGGTTATGCTCACCCCTCAGCTCTTTCTTCCACTCAGCATTAGCAAGATTCCTTTTACTTCTTTGCTTATGCTTACAAAACACATTAGAAATTCCCTATCTCTCTGGCTTGAACTGGCTGACATCCTGTGTTGGTTTGCCCTGGCCTGGTTTTCAGTAGCAGGCAAGCCACAGAGGTGGCTCCTGTGAGAAGCTGCTGGAAGCTTCCACCATGTCTGGCAGCGTGAATCCCTGATGGCTCTGGAGATGGACATGCTGCTGGCCAGGACTGGGCCAGTGAGAGAGGCTGGTAACGCCTCTGTGACAACATAGTTAAGAAGAAAATCAAAACAGAGGGGGGCACAGTTCTCAGCCTCCCAGGGAAAAGCCATGCACATTAGGAGGAAACTTATGAATCAAAAATACACCATGAACCAGGAAGAAGATTTCCCAAACCACTTGTTCTCCAACATGGGAAAAAGCCACTTTGAACTTGCAGCAGGCTGGGCTAAAAAGCAAAGGCATTCAAAGGGCAGGGAGGGCTGCCAGGGGACATGACAGGCAGGAGCATTCATATCATCCCCAAATGTCAGAGACCCTCTCCCTGTCCTCCTGCATTGACCTTTTACCTTCAAGCATTCTCTTCCCAGACATGGCCCTTCACAAGAGCAGGCCCTCTCTAGCAGGTCATTACTTTGAGGGGCAGAGCTGTTCACAGCAATCAGCTCTTGCTCAAGAGTCAGGAAGTGCACAGCTGAGGAGGAGAACTGACAAGAAAACATTTCAATAGCGTTTTCATTTTGTGGGACTCACGGTTTGCATTTGTTCCCCCTTTCCCCTGTGT
Source organism: Notiomystis cincta (assembly GCA_013398075.1). Taxonomy (NCBI): domain Eukaryota; kingdom Metazoa; phylum Chordata; class Aves; order Passeriformes; family Notiomystidae; genus Notiomystis; species Notiomystis cincta. The sequence goes on from VZRX01021228.1 coordinate 82,912, forward strand.
GAAAAAAAAATGTGTTGAAATGACTCTTGGAGACAGGCAGTGACATGTGGGTCTCTGGCACCTTCCTGTTGAATTCTTTCTGTGAAAGAGCCTGACCCTTCCTGGGGAGGGGGCTCATACTGATGGTGCTGTGATAGGAGGGGAACATCTGCACCAAGATGGCCTCCTTGCAGTCAAGAACCACCCACAAAGTATCTTCTCTCATCACCTTCCCCAAGCACTGGCTCCCAAAATCCATTTGGTGTCTTGGCTCCTTGCAAGCATCTATTTCTTATAGAAGATTTGTCCCCACCACTCATCTTACAAACAAACTACTCACTCTGGTCATAAAAATCAAGTCACAGAATACTTGCAACATGATGATCTGATACCAGAAGGGTTACAAATGCTCCAAAAGCCAGTGTTTAAAACCAGGCAAAATTCAGGAGTGGTAATAATAAAATATCCATGACTTGCAAGCAGTGGATGAAAGATGGTCAGTGCTGTGGTTATCATTCTGCCAGAGTTAAGCCTCTTCAGCTGCAGGAAGTGATCCATGGTGGATCACTTGCAAACCAAGGGGAGAAGCTGGGGGACAGCTGAGATACCAAGGCATCTCCAACAAGGCATTTCTTTGGACCTCAAACAAATGAAGAAAATTAACAGCTTCCAAGTTAGACAGGAGTTTTCATAAAAATAATGCCAAAAGAATTTCCCCCTGACATCTAGTGGCTGCTGAAAACAGAGAGAGATAATGTGGCAGGAGAAAACAAGCTGTGCTATAACCAAGAAGATTAATTGCAAGTGAAATAATATCCAGGCCTTCTGATGAAATATTTTACTGTATATTGCCCTCAAGAGAGTGGTTCTTTTTACTGATTTATTTTAACCTTCACATATATACGTTATAGATGCCTTCAGAGATGCCTTGTTGTTATTTGTCCCCTTGACAGCGAATAATAAACTCTTTCTCTGCTAAATAACATTTCCAAAGAAACCCTTGACGTGATTAGAAAAATATCAAGGACAATTAAGTCACGTGGCACTCATAGCCCTGTGGGAATGGACTTGAGGTCTGCTTTAAGAGTCAGACAGCATGAGAAACCCTGGTTCAAACTGAGTACCAACAGCCTTAGAAGGAGTAATTATTAAAGATCTCCTGGTTAAAGATACTTTAGGGTCTCTCTATTGTTTTAATAATATTGTTTTACTGCTTCCAGAGGAGCCTGGTACCACAAAGATGGAAGGGCTCCTCTGAAGGGAATGCAGTCAGGACATCTCAGTTGCCCATAATTTTGTTCGGTAGGGGTGTTCAGGTGGTGTTGGTCACATATCTTTGAGAGTCCAGGTAAACTTGCTGTCTCTCTTGTAGGCCCTATTTTCAGTCTCACTGGATGGAGGGGTATCATGGACAGAGGTTCCTGGGGGGTGGATGTCAGCATGGGGCTCCTATGGTTAAAACATGGTTAAGAGGATTCAGGCAATCTGGGGAGATTTCCAACAGTCTAATCTGCCAGACTGGATGGCCTGCTTTGTCCCTACCCTTGGTTCTCCTCCGAAATCCACTGTAATTAATGAGGCAGCCTTTCCCCCTCATTGCAGTTGAATCAGCTTTGCTGTGTTTCAGCAGTGCCTGGCATTTCAGCCACAGAGTCTGGCTGAGTCCCCACTCCTTGTCACATTCAAGAGAGAGGCCACTTGGAACAGGTGAAATGAGAAAGGTGACCAGATCCTGCTAATTACACATTAACAGACCCACAGCATCCATTGGCATCAGAGGAAAGAGACTGACTTCCCCTGGGCCCCAGAGCTGTGGCACAAACCAGAGGGTGTTGGTAGATGCCCAGCATGGCTTCCCAGCTGATGCTTTTTATCACTGCTGTGTTACAGACAGAAAATCCATCCATCCTCTCTCCACCAGTATTTGCAGGGTGCTGGTATCAGTGCTCCTGCCACTCTGGGTCACACCACACCTCTGAAGGTTTTTCCACACCAGCTCACCATGAACCTCCTCTTCCTCTCCTTTTCAGTCTCTTCATCCCACCCATACAGCAAAACCCCTCTTTAAATCCTTTGGTAACCATCAAAGCACCTTAACATTAGGGGCTCACCCCATCTGACCCTGACCCCACAGCCTTGTTGCTGTTACTCTTGGCATGATGGCACAGGAGTCCCCCATTTTTGCCACAGGATTGTGCAGTAACTCTTGGCAGACAATTGGCTTTCAGCCAATTGCAGCCTGGTTCTGAACATTCATCTTCTCCATTCAGCCCCTCAGGGGATCCAAACCCCACATGGTGGAAGAAATTAATTTCTAAAAATCCTAGCCAGTAAGAATCACATCGGGACTTCTGGATGCACCAGACCAGCCTGTGCTACATCATAAACACCTCAGTTGTTACAGCAGCAGCTTTCATTGAGATCTCACCTAAATTCATGGTGATTGGACCTGTATCTTATCACAAGCAAGTTTGGAGAAAATGGACCAAAGCAAATCCTGGTGGCCCAGAGGAACTATGTGCCCACAAGGGAGGCAACAGCATCTACAGTCATGTGTTTCTCATCTTATATGTAAGGTCACTGCAGCTTCTGGGCACAAGTCTGCTGGCTCTGTGTTCACATGTAGTAGATGGCCTTGGGTGAAGATAAACATGAGAAAATCATAAAGGTAACCTTGTGACTCTAGGTTTGGACTATCTCAGAAACATTGAGCACTTGGAGCTTTCCATGCTCCAAAGAGAATGACACATCTACGTGGGTGTTGCACAGCAGACACTAGGCCCCTTTACCAACAATACAAACTTGAAGGACAGCTTGCACAGACCTCTGATGCCTTCTTTTTTTCCTCCCTCTTTCCAAGCCCTTGGAGCTGGAACAGACCCCTCTAAAACCACTCTGGTTGGAGAGCTGTTGTCAGGTCATTTTCAAAAGTTCACAACACTTTGCAAATTTTTCTTGCTGGAGGTTATACAATAACAGTGCCATTACTCAAAAACCCCATCCAAGAATGTTAGACATAGGTCAGATCTCTTCACCCACAACAATATTCCATGGGAAAAAAAAAAAGAGGAAAATAAATTGTTCAACACAAGCTGGAGATGACAATAAAAAATTTACTCTTAATTATGTATATTTTTATGGAGAAAGATTATCCATCCATCCATCATCACATACCAGGACAGGAAAGGGCCTGTGGCTGTTTAGATATAAGCATCTTGCATGTGTAAAGAGAAAAAATGCTCCTAGAGAGGCTGTCTCTATTTCCCCTCTCCTTTCCCTGTAGATGCCCATCACAAAGACTGCATAAATATGTTGAAGCTGGTCACCTGATCTATTTAAATAATCTATATTAGAATGTAATGAGTAGGACTGTCTGTTTCTCTCCAGAAACAATAAAGGGAGTCTCAAGCAATTAGTCCAGATGTAAAAAACTCCATTACACCAGACCAATCCCATTTATACATCTTGTTTTCTCCATCTCTAAAGCAGAGATAATAAATGTGCCTTTGTCTCAAAAGCAGTTGAGGGAAAAGATAGTCATAATATAGAGATGTTACTAATGAAAAAACACAGAATGAGTTCACATAGAAAACTTGCAGTAGAATTACAAAAAGCCAAGGTTGCCTTCTGTTTGGAAAATCAAAGAATCAAAGATTTGAGTTGGAAAGGACCTTTAAAGGTCATCTAGTCCAACCCCTTGCAATAAGCAGGAACATGTTCAACTAGATCATGTCTATAGTCTCCCCATAGCTCAAACTGGATCCTTCAAAAAGCATTCTTTTTCTTTCAGTAATTTTCAAATTACACATGAAAGAAGAAAGATGATTTTTTCTAAGTCACACACTCAACGTTTCACAAAAGTTGTGTGACCACACTCAGTGCAATTACCATAGTTTTCAGCATTTTGGCAAGTTGAAGGCAATGAATACTACAACCCATATAAAAATTTGAGTATTTCTCTTTTTAAATTCCATTTTGACAATTTTTTTCCATTTATGTTTTCCCTCGCACCTCTGGACTCCTCAGCATCAATGAAATCTCTCACAGTGGAAGAGCAGCATAGCCACCCCCAGAGTGGTTGTTTCTCTTGGGGCTCTTACACAGAGAACACAGCTTCACCCCATCCTGTCTGGCCCATGGGAAGCAGTTGGTGCCTCGAGTCCACACCAAACCAAGACCTCCTGTTCCTGGGCCTGCAGCATAAGCACAGGGCTCTGGAAGATGGCTGGGACTAGAAAAACTGGGACCTGAAGATCCAGAAAGATCCATCCCTTGGAAAATTACCAGGTTTTGTTGCTCAGGATGGAAGATGTAAGAAGGAGCCAGGGTTTGGACATGTCTCGGCATGTGCCTCAGCCTCTGCTTTGGAGCCAGGACATCTGAAAATACCTGCCTGTAAATGCATGTGCACTGGAACAGGGTGAGAAATCCCTTCCTAAGCCCTTCCCTGAAGGACTCACCTGAGCAGGGCATAGGCCATAGAACTCTGGTGATTAGTATGTTCCTGAAGACCCCATGAGACCCCACAAAACTCACGATAATTACGATAGACTCATTCTATCATTAGGGCAGGGAAACGCCATTGCTTCGACATCTGTTTGGTTTGTGTCCACACTTTGCATCAGTTCCTGCCCACTTCATTCAAAGTCTCTGCAAGGGGCTCTGCAAATCTGAGGCCTTGGATTGAGTGAAGTTTTGCCACCTCTCTTGGTCAGGTCAGAATAACGCCCTGGTTCTTCAGAGGAGTTTCTAAAGTTTCACAAAGTTCCACACTATTAATTTCCTCTCAATCAGTTTTTCCCTCTCCGCTGATTAGTCCTTTCTGCCTTTAATACATTTCCAGGCTCTGCAGCCTCATAAAACTTCATGGGGGAACATTTCTGCTTGGTCGGTGTGAGCAGGAAATTACTGTTATTTTTCACTTCTTCAGCCCTAGAAGGTGTTTACTGGGCCTGTCATCAGAGGGCATTTGCACATTGGCCCTTCCAGCACTGTCCCCAGAGAGGTGTCAATGCCAGCAGCCAATGTAGAAAAGAATCCAAACTCTTTATTTTGACTAGCCTGGGAAGGAAATCTGGGCATTTCGGCAACACAACTTCTCCAGACGACCCCTCATCGGCATGTCAGCAGGGCAGTGAAGGCTGGAGAAAAACTTCCTGGCCTCCACCAAAGGTTAGCAGCAACCCAAATGCTTCTGTTTATGGACATAACACATCCTGTCCCACTACAGCTGAGTGAGTGTGAGTGCCCACATCCCTGGAATACCTCCATGCTTTGACACCTCTCTGATGGTGCCTCTGAGAAGGACTCCTGGAGACACCTCTTTGTGGGGAGAGTTAACAGAGAGGAGCTTTGTGGCAGAGCACAAATAGAAGTGCAGGACTTACAAGTGTCCACCAGGCTTTGTCTTCTTCCTTCATTTTGATTAAGAGCTGGTTGGGAATGAACCTAGGTGTGCCCAGGTGGGCAAGAAGGCCAAGGGCACCTGGGCTGGTACCACCAGTGTGGCAGCAGGACCAGGGCAGTGACCTATTCCAGGCATTGGTGAGGTATCTCCAGTCCTGGGGACAGTTCTGGGGCCCTCCCAAAAAGAAGGATGCTGAGGGGCTGGAACATGTCCAGAGAAGGGAACTGAGTTGGGGAAAAGGCTGTAGCACCAGGAGTGGCTGAGGGAGCTGGTGAGGGTGGGGCTCAGACTGGGGAAAAGGAGGCTCACTCTTCACAACTCCCTGACAGGAGGGTGTAGCCATGTGGCAGTCAGGCTCTTCTCCCAGGGAACAAGGGACAGAACAAGGGAAAAGAGCCTCCAGAGAGGTTTAGGTTGGATATTGGGAAAATTCCTTCCCTGAAAAGGTTGTCCAGCCTTGGCAAAGTCTGCCCAGGGCAGTGGTAGAGGCCCCATCCCTGGATGTGGCACTTGGGGACATAGGTTAATGGCAGCCTTGGTAGTTTGTTGGGGATTAGTTGGACTCGATGACCTTAGAGGGCTTTTACAACCTCAGTAATTCTGTGATTCACCATTTAAGAGGCATAATGAAAAGCAAAGACCAACATGTTTGGTAAGTGCATAATTTTGTGGGGCTTGTGGGTGGAAAGACAGGGGTTGGAAGATGCAGTTCTCGGGAGAAGCTGCAGGATATGTTGAACAGCTGGGAAAAGGTCCGTTCTCCTTGGCTGTAAAATAATTCCTCAGGGGACATTCCTTCGTATTTTATTCAGGAAAGCCTTCAAACTTCTACCTGATGAACTGTACCCCTTTGTGGCAGAAGGAGTTTGCAATGCTCAGTTATTCACACAAGATGGTGGGCGCAGACCCTCGTCCTTCCTTGCCTGTAGAGCTGTGGTCTAAGGTTTAGATGCCCATCCCTGGTGTTGCATGGGGTTGTTCGATCCAAGATAAGAACTCACATGTGCCCTGATTGAACTTGGTCAAGTTCCTGTCAGCCCACTTCTCAGGCCTGCCCAGGGCTCTCTTCTGAGTAGCAGCCTGGATCTCCAGTCCATTGGCCACTTCCCTACCTAAGTCTACTGACATCCACAAGCTTTCTGGGAGCAAACTTCATCCAGGTGAGCAGTAAAGACATTCACTAATGCCAGCATTGATTACTGGGGAACAGCACTCGCTGCTGGCTGCCAGGTGGACTTTGCACCACCTACCATAACCATGGGGGATGTTTGCACCAGAACTAGTTACTTATGACTCACATCATTGTGGTGAGAACCAGAATCACAGAATAATTGAGGTTGGACAAACCTCTGGAGGTTGTGGTCCAACCTCTGCTCACAGCAAGATCACAGCTCTTTCAGATCAGGTTACTCAGCCCTACATTTATTCTGCAAGTTCAGCTCAGCCTTATTCTGACACAAAATGCTGCAGCTCTCCCTGCTTTAATTTAGAGAGAGCAAACTGTGATATCCATAGCAAAGTGTGGTAGATCACCCCACACCTCCCAGCCCAGAGCTGTGAAGATGGGGAAAGGCAAACCAGGTGCTCTGTAGCTAAATCTACTGTGTTCTACCCGTGCTTTGCCTGCCTCAAAATTTGGAGGCTAGTTTGGGGGAGCCATCTGAGTTGTGAAGTAACAGTGCGATCCTGAAGAAAGAAGGAAAACCAATCTTCTAGGAAAAATGCAACCTGTAGAGGTCTGGTTAAGGATGCATCTCTGTGGGAATAGCTCCACATGTGCTGCTCCTCACAAATGGTTTCTATTGCTAATAGGGAAAAATAAAGCTTTTACAGCAAGACTTACCTATTCCAAGGGATGCCTGCACCCCAAGAATGGGATCCTATGCTCACTTCTCTTCCCTGAATCTAACTAGAGGTCAAAACAATCAGTTAAACTGCAGTGCAAACATCTCTGCTCTTTCCCTTCAGCCTTCATATCCTCACCCCATCTTAGCACATGACTGCTGGGATACTTGTTTCACACAGCTCATGGCAAAAGGTGGATCTGTTGCTCAACATCCCAAACACTGCTAGAGGAGAACTCTTGAACCAAATCCCCATCCCCAAGCCCTAGACTCTGTCCACGCAGCCACTACCCTGCCAGGTGGGTGTTGCAATTCCCATCTGCTCTGGAGAGAAGCTCACCAGGACAGAAGATCACACTGGATGACTTTGGTGACTTTACAGCTAATGATTTCCAGGTGTTAAACTATCCTTTGCAAGAACCACTCCTATCTGATTTCCCAGACTGCTTCCACGCTGCTGAGAATGGGGGACAAGCCCCTCTCCCATGCGCTCCCTAATGTGGGAACCAGCCCCAAGAGCAGCTCAGCACCCAGGACCCATGATGCTTTATAAACTCCTTGGTACCAATCAGGCCATGCCCTGGGAAAAGCTCAGTGCTGGCTCCTCCTTAGTCCAGACAGGCACCTTTTTGACTCTTGTGCTGGACTTTTCCTGGCAGACAAAGAGATGAGGGCAGCCCGGAAAGAAAAGTTTCAAAGTATTAACCCCAAAGTACCCTCAGCCTCAAAAAAGTGCTAAATGGTTGACCTGAACTATTTATAAACTGAGACTCATTGGAAACATGATGGAACTGAAACAAATTCCTGTTTCTAACCCATCTCTCTCCCCACAACCTGTCACCTGAGCAGTGTCATCAACCAGCATCCTTGGCCCTGACTTCTCCCAGGATCAGGGTCTAAGCTATTGCTGAGTACACAAACTGCACCCCTCAGATGAAAAGTAGGTCCTGGATTCCCAAGGCTGCCTGGAAGGTGGTCCTCAGAGATGTGGAAGTGTTAGTGTATGGTGGATATGAAGAGAAAGCTTGTCTGATCCTGTTCTTCCCTGCAAAGGGCTCCCAGTATTTTACCAAGGAGCATCATAGGGTGGACACTTACCCTTATGTTTTTACCTCTACTGCCAAAGGGAAGACAGAGAGTGAAAGCAATGTGCTGATTGTGTGGGAGGGATGCTGCAGCTCCCCAGAACCAGAAACCCTGGAAGGCTGGAGCTAACCTCAACAGCTGGATTTCCACCTAGGCTGAGATGTGCCGGAGAGGGAGGAACCCAGCACTCAGATCATTGCCACCCTTTGGCACACCAGATCCCCCAGTTCAGTTCATCCTCTCCTCAGAGATGAGCAGCAGATCCTTGGGCAGCAAGTGCCACCCAGGAGGAACCTTCACAGCCCCACCTCAGATGAGGACAGAGGGTTCTGATCCATTCCTGCTCTAGCAAAAGCCATGGTTGTAACAGCAACTGGACATCACACCAAGCCAGGGGGACCAGCAATCCTGTGCTCCCTTCCTGGCAGTGGCAGCCTCTTTCTCCTGCTCAGCTGGAGAAGAGAAGAAGGAAGGACACAGAGGCAGGGAGAAGGAACAATTTGGGAATGTATGAGTACTAGAAATGTGAAATTTTAAGACCTAGATCTATTCTGAGTCACCAGAAAGAGTCTGGACTGGCAAGATCTATGACTTCAGGTTGAGCAGGTTTCTATCCCATCTTTTAGGGCATTTTTGAAGATCAAACTTTGCAGGACTTTCTCACATATAGATTAATTATTTGCCAGCCTCCACAGCAGCCTCTGCTCTCCAAATCCTAGGGAAAGTCTAGATGTGGCCACCAGGAAGGACCCCATCCCCTTTCTAGGTGAGCAGGCAGTCCCTAGAGGAATGAGACTCAGCTCAACTGCTGCTTTTAGACACACCTGCCACAAAAAACATGAGCCTGTAGAAAAGCAATTGTGTCATTTGTCAAAAACAAAAAGCTACCAAGAGCAGCAGGCAGGAGCATGCAGCAAGGAATCATTTTCAGGTCTGGTGGTTAAGAGCTCATGGCTGATCCTCCAGGCAGGTTCCATGCTGCAGAAGGAGATGTTACCAGGTTTGTTCTTGTGCTGCTCCTGCAAGTGATAATCCTACTTTTATCACATGTTCTTCTCACAAGAGCTGGATGCTAGACTTGCAGTGACAAGCAAACTACTTGGGTTTAAGATGCACAAAATTTAAAAACCACAGAGGGAGGAAAAAACAGGAACCTTTTCCCAAGTTTTTTTATTGAATTTTTCATCAATTAAGGACACATGTGACTTGGATGAACAAAAACATGGAGCTGGAAAGGAGTTCAGGAGCCTGAGTAGACAACCCTCAGCTGCTGAGACAGGATGGGACATCTCTCAGAGTGTCTGCAGCCTGGAGTCTGCTGGGCTGGAGAACAGCTTCTAGGGAAAATGACCTGGGACAATGAAGACAAACCCTGTTGTGGGTGGTGGTGGCAAGAGTGAAGCCAGCAGGACCAGGGAAGTGATCCCTTCTCTCTATTTGGCACTTGTCAAACACGCCACTGAGACCAGTTTGGGCTCTCCAGAACCAGGTAAATGGTGAGAGAACACAGCAAAGCCACCAAACTGGTTGGAACAGGAGCTCAGGGCACACAGGGAGAGGCTCAGGCAAAGATGGACTTTATTACTGTCTGAAACCCTGAGATGGTGTAGAGATGAGGGACAAGCTTTCATAGGAGATGCTCAGTAATAGGAAAAGAGTTAACAACCCAAATTAGAAGATAAGAAAATCCAATTAGGAACCCTGGTGGTCAAACAGTGGATCAGGGGTCTGGGTTTGGGAATCTCTACCTCTGGACATACTTGAAACTCTCTTGACAAAAAAACCTGGGCAACCTCAGATCAAACTTCAAAGCTGGTCCTTCCAGTCTTGTTTACTCTGATTTTATCATCATATATGGAAGGAGTTATTCTCTGGCAGAGGTTGAGGAGAGAAACTGTGGCTGCTCCCTGCCTGGAAGTGTTCAAGGCCAGATTGGATGGGCTTGAAACAACCTGGTCAAGCAGAAGGTGTCCCTGCCTATGACACGGGGAAAGAATGAGACAAGATTTAAGGTCCCTTCCAATCCAAACCATTCCATGATTCCATGTCTTTGTTCTCACATTCTCCAGTAGCAGGGATTAGAACCTCTTTGGATCATCTCCTCTAATATTCCCTGCTCCTACAGTTCTGAGCCACTTCACATTTCCCGTTTGGGACACAGCGATGAATGTTTTACCTTTGTCTTGTCAGAAAACCAGCTTCAAATTCCAGCTGACATCCATTGGGTGAAGAGAGTTTTTATGAGGTATCAGCTCCATCAAGGGGAGAATGTGGAAGCAGAAGAGCTGCTATCCATGTGCCAGATGGGCACAGACCAATCCCAGGCCAAATTCACACCTCATCATAACAGCTCATTAACCAGCAGGTCAAGAACTTAAGTAGTAACCCTGCCGTGTTGCAACCCTCATATAGACATGGAAAGATTGGGAGATATGTCCCACTTCTGGAGGTAATTGGGATATCTGAAGTCTTATCTGCTTGTGGCATTTATGAGGATGATCACACAGTGATTGGGTAAAATGCTCTGCAGATTTTTCTCATACTCTTTAGAAAGTGGGACAAGAGAAAACAGTTTAAGTTCCAAAACCACACTCAATAAATGTGCTTAGCCATAGGACTGTGGATTCATCTGCTGCAATTTAATGAGCCAAAAGCCTATGCAGGAGCTATGCAGGGCATGAGCCACCATCTCCAATCCCAGACAGTAAGAGGTAGGATAGGACAAGGAAGGATAGGGCACCACTGGAGTGGCCTGAAAATACAGTTCCACTTTGGCTCCAAAAACATTTTGGCATAACTTGCTAACTTGAATTTTATCTGTAAACGTTTTCAGCCTGATACCACTGGGAATCCTGATTTTGCTGAGACTTACCAACAGGAAATCCCTGAGCTGGAGGGTTTAGCTGTAATGAACTTATTGTATATTTAAGCACTGAACGTCAATTTGGATTACAATGTCAAAAATAAGCACTGAGAGAATGCAGCTGGACCCTGGGGTCACCTGTCAGGAGCTCCAGAAATTGGCCAGATATAGACCAGCACAGCCTTGACTTCTATTTTTCCCTGTGTAATATAACAGCTAAGACTGAACAAACCTACTATGTCTTGGAGATGAGTCCCCTCATCCCCTCCCCAGCACCTTTGCTACTTTGCACAGAATTTCCTTGGCTGAGGAGGCTTCATTAGAGGCTGCCCAAAGAGTTCTGGAGTGTTCAGATGTGTTGAGAGACTAAATTCCTCTATTAGTACACATCTAAATCACAGCCACTTGTGTCATTCTGGGAGCCTAAAGTCCCAGGCACAATCATGATTCCCATCCTCCCAGACACAGGTGAAGACAAGATCCCATCCCTTGTGCTAAAGGCACACAGGAATTAATCCAGAGCATGGGATGCCAGAGGAGAGGTGCACAGGGGCAAGAGGGTTAACAGGTCCTTTCCAGGCATGTGGCCACAATGCTGCCCCTGTTCAAGGGCTGCTACCGCTTGTGCCTGGGATTTCATCCCCACCCCTGCATCAGCCTGTATTTATACAGAAACAAAGAGGCTGGACTGGAAACCTGGGGAACCCCATTCATTTCTTATGCTCCATCCTAAGCACTCTGGGGTGAGAGTTGATTCTGTTCTGCCACCCATTACTCACTGCACCCACGGGTATGCAGTGCAGGAAGCACAGGCTCACATCCACAGAGGGGTAACACCATCACACAGGGGTGGGAAAAGGTATCTTGCCAAGGGGATGCTCAGAGGAAGCTGAAATCCTAGGTACAAGCCATGTGCCAGATTTTAAATTAATTTCAAGCTGGATGAGGAGAATCCAATGCAAATCATAGGATATCAAGAGATGGAAGGGGCCTGCAAGCCCAACCAAGGGCCTGAGAGTGTTGTCCAAATACACACCATCTCTAAATAAATGATTTAGCTGAAGTTTCTATTCTAGCAGGTGTGAATGCTATTCTTGATGTTCTCCCTAATTAATGTCACATTCCCTGAGGTTCTTCCTAAATTCTTCTCACAGAGACTCTACAACATTTTATAGTTAGCTGGATGGAGAAAATACTTGGAGAAAAGGAAGGTGAAGTTTGGTTCTTCCAACCAAAGGCCATGGGACTGAAAAAATTTAAATAAAATAAATATAAATCTTTATTCATAACTCTACTCTGTAATTCTCTAACCTGTTTATGGTGAATCTGTGGATAAGATCAGACCTTTATTTGCTTTGAGGAAGCATTGAACTTCCTCTGCCTTGCATGTGGACACACACAATCATCTGGGAGACCATGGCCATGCAGCCCCATGAATTACAGAAGTCACAAATGGCATTTGCAGGGCACTTGCAGCCTCTTTTCTTCCCTGCAAACACTCAGCTGCAGGAGGAGCTGGTCATCTCCATCCTTTGTCCACTCATCTTCCTGGCTTCCAATCATTTGGAACAGCTCATGCTGGAAGCATTTGCCCAAGACAAGTAATTAAGAATCACCCTTGGAGACTTCATGCTCTTCCTCCTCTGTTCCAGTGACTGCTTGTGTGATTTAGATTCCAGAGCCTTTAACTTGCTCTAGTTTCACTAACTACACTAGCACTAAAATTAAAGTGAGGAATATTAAGTCAAACTAAAGCCACACCTGTTTCACAGTGGTTTTGTCAGGGAAGAAGGTAATTTAAGTCAGAAAAGATCACTAACATGATTGCCTCCAACCATTCCCCCAGCACTGCAAAACCCACCAAAAAACCTTGTTCCCAAGTGCCATATCCACACAATTCTCCAGGGATGAGGACTCCACCACTGCCCTGGGCAGCCTGTTCTGGGGCTGGACAGGCTTGTAATGAAAATGATAAGTTTTGGGACTCATTTGTTTTGGCAGGTAGGGAAGGATCAATGGTGTCTATTTTGCTTGTTTGCTGAAAATCACAGCTGAGGCACAAGTTTCAAGATGTTTAGCCAAAGACCATGAAAAATATTTCTCTACTCCACTGCTCCCCAGCTTGACAAACTCTGCTCAAGGCAGCAACACTTTTCATTGAGGCTGGAAGCTTTGCTGCACAGAGTGAGCCCACGCACTCCAGTGCTTGATATCTGGTTAACATCAGGGAGGATTAAAGTTTCCCTCTTTGGCCCTTTAAGTACAGCAAAGCTGACAGCATCTTGGAATTCTCACCCAGGACAAATTCTACCCTAATTTAGCAAGCCTCCTCCATGGACAATAGGGTAGGCAAACTGCTTTTTGTTGTCACACTATGCATTATTGACAAAGTTATCACTATAAAAACACTGAGCCAAGCCAGCCAGGGCCCTCCACTTACTCCAGCATGAGAACATTTCCTGCTAGCTCAGGGGAAAAGCTTATTAAAGGCACACTTGGAGGCAAAGGTAAAGAGTGCTGCCACAGGTTGTGGACCTAGTATCAGTGTTCAAAGTCCAGGAAAGGTGATCTGTGAAAAGAGGGGTCCATCTGGTAGATGAGGAATATGAAATCCAAAGGCGAGATGTTAAAACTAAATGAGGTAGATGGTAAAAATATGCAGCAGGAGCATGGTTGAATGTGCTTAAACTCACCAGGGAATTAAATGAGAAGAAGCTGCAGTTTCACAAGTTTTAGCTGCCCAGGTCAATACTCTGAATAGACACAGAATCACAGAATCATTGAGGCTGGAAGATCTCTCCAAGATCAGTAAGTCCAGCTGTTCCTCCAGCACTGCCAAGGCCACCACTAACCCATGTCCCCAAGTGCCACATCTACACATCTGTTAAACCCCTCCAGGAATGGCAACTCCACCACTGCCCTGGGGAGCCTGTGCTGGGTCTGGAAAACAACTTTTGGGAGAAAAATTTCCCTAATATGCAATTTAAATCTCCTGTGGCATATCTTGAGCCTGTTTTCTCTTGTCCTATCACTTATTCCCTGTGAGAATAGACCAACACCCACACAGGACAAAGGGAGATGTGACAGACATCAATGGATAGAGAAGCCATACAGAATCCATAGGGCACTTGCCTTTCAAGGCCATCTGAAAAATATGGGAAGTTATCAATCTCTTTCCAAAACAAGTAATTTTTTGTGGTTACAAATGTAACAGAAACGGAAAATAGAGGATGTTTTTAGAGAACTCCAGGTCCAAGAGGGGTTTAAAAAAGATGTTCCTAGTCTGCAGAAAACCACCATATGAGTGCTTTCATCCTTCTCTTGCAGAGAACTGAAGGTATACTGCCTGAGCATACAACACAACCTGTGCTGGAGGAGGAATAGCCCATCAGCAAGGAAGAGTAGTGTTTCTGCTCTTCAGATCAAGTATCTTGGAGCCAGAACAATCCAGTTTCTGATCACCAGGACAAGAGCATTTGTGCACTGCCCAACTGCCCTTACAGCCAGAGTGGCTTTACCTTTATTTGCCCCCAGAAAGATGCTTTCTAATTCCATTACAATGGCTGAAACATCCATCTCATGACACACACTCCTCTGACACAACACCTATCTCATGGCAGTCACAGTCAGGTCACAAGGAGGAAGCTCCTCTGTTAAGCTCAGCTTTAACACTCACTAGAACCTCATCTATATTGAACAGTGAAAAGAAAAATGTGTTATCACCAGCATTTTGGTTTTGAGGTGAAGGAACAGGAATCTGATGCTGTGCAGGTGTTGCAAGACAGTAGGGAACATCTCTGCCTTCTGCCAAGGACTGAAGACTTCTGCCCAGAGAAGCTGTGGTTGCCCCATCCCTGGAAGTGTTCAAGGCCAGACTGGACAGGGCTTGAAGCAACCTGGTCTAGTTGGTGTCCCTGCCCATGGCTGGGTGGTGGAACTGGATGGTCTTTAAAGTGCCTTCCACTCTAAACCATTCTGTGATTCCAAAGTGCTTCTGGAGCAGAGTACAACCAGCAATTCCCATGGCAGGAGCTCTGACTCATCCAGGCTCAGAGATCTTTTAACACCAGGCATATTTGATTCCAGATCTCTTAGGGTCAAGTGTCAAGCTGTGGCCAGAAGCACAATGGCTCATGAACAGCAACCCTCAGCATCTTTCAGACGAGGCATCAGGACACAGGAGAACTTCCTAGAAAGCAATTTAGACAGTAGTGAACTTGGTTTATTGACACTCTTTTCAGCATTAGTTTCAACATCTGTGAAGAAAAGAGAAAGTCTGTGAGATTACCCCAAAGCTGAGATATTATTAAAAACCTCCAGCAGATGCCCCATCTCACCTAAAGGAATTGTTCTCTCTCAGTCCTGCAAAGAAAGAGCACAACTGAACCCATACAAAACAGACCCACAGAAGGGTCCTCTTTCTGCTGTGCACTCATATATCCAATTAAACCCTTGAGGGTGAAATTTCACCATCATTGCAAATTTGCAGGGAGAAGATTAATATAGGAAAATTATTCCCAAACCCAGGACCCATATTCCTTGCAGAGCTAGCCAGGTCCAGTCAAACTACTGAAGACAACCCTAAACTCTGTCACAAATTTCAGACCAACAACCAAAACCAGACTCCTGAAAGAAAAATCAGAAAAGCAAGGGCTGAAAAAAGAGACAGATGGTTTTCTGTGGTAGAGCTCCACCAAGGAAGGATAAGGAAGTCTGTGCACGTCCTCCTTTGGAGACACCCTGTAAGGAAAAGGAGATTTTCTTCCCAAAAAATGCCTTGCTTGTAGCATGTCCAGATCTCAGACAAAAATAGATGCACTTAGCATTGGCAGTATTGGCAGCAATCACTTGGCCAGCTAGATAGTGCTTTCCTGAAAGGAGAAGTCCAAAGAGACTCAGAAGTAGAACAGCCACCAAGAGATAGTGCTGGGATTTAGATCTGGGTAGGAATAGATAATCCAACATCCATTGTGATGTCACCATCTTGCCACCTTCTGTATGAAGCACAAAGAGAGAAATGTCTCCCCAAGAACAGTTCCTCTGCCTGCCCTGTCCACAAGGTGCAATCCCCACACCACGTGCCTGGCAGAAGCATAATGGCTAGGCTGGCAGGTTTTCTACCTTTACCAACTAGGCAGGTTCAAGGTTTACAGCTTTTTGTGCAGCTTGACTGAACTACCTTATTACTGTATTTTAAAAATAAACCCATTTTGCATGAAGTTTTGAGGCAGGTAGGAGTGTTCTATGTTGGTACATCTGTTAATATAAGCAAAAGTATGCTATGGCAGTTCAGCAGCTGCCAGTTGGTTCTCATCCATGCTTTAACACCTGAGATGAGACCATACAACCTGATTTGAAAACTCCTTTTTAACAGAGACATAAAAAGCACACTACATAAGGCAGATGGCCAACTGAACTCATGAAGTCCAGGCTCAGCTCACAGTTCAAGGACCATCACCAAAAGATGCTCTGAGGGCTGGAGCAGCTCTGCCATGAGAAGAAGACAAGAGAAATAGTATTCTTCAGCCTGGAGAAGGCTCCAGGGATACCTTAGAGCCTCTACCAGTGCCGAAAGGGGCTCCAAAAGAGCTGGAGAGGAACTTCAAACAAGGGTCTGGAATGACAGGACCAGGGGGAACAGCTTCCCACTAACAGAGGTTAAGGTTAGATGGCATATTGGGAAAAATAATCCTTCCCTGTGAAGGTGGCAAGGCCCTGACAACAGGTTGCCCAGGAAAGTTGAGGCTGCCCCATTCCGGGAAGTGTTCAAGACAAGGCTGGATGGGGCTCTGAGCAACCAGGTCCAGTGGAAGGTGTCTTGCCCATGGCAGAAGGTGGAACTGGATGATGTTGAAGGTCCCTTCCAAGCCTTTTCTATGATTCTGTTAAAAGTAAGCTAGTAAAGCAAGATTGAAGAATCCCACAGATTAAATGTTGAACCAGACAATGCAATACATTCACCACTAAATTAAGCAGCAGAAGAGCTGACATCTCACAGTTACTTAGGGCAAAAAGCTTTCATATTATTTAATGAAAAATTGTAAACCAATGTTGCATTTTACCATATACAAAATAAAGTGATATTAAAATAACAGGCAATTAACAGATTTGATTAGATAATGGTTTTTCCCCGGAAAGTATTTTTTCACCTGGGATTAAGAACAGTTTGTCTGCAGACTGGAGGTGCTCATGGCTGCCCAGAGATACCAGTTACACCAGATCATTTCAGAACAGACAGCACATGCAAACACTTCCTGAAAAAGGTCAAAATCCAGAAAACAAGGAGACATACCCTCTTTGGCCATTTGAAAGGTGACAGAATGAGGCACAGAAGAGCCCAAGGTTTATCTAGATTAAGTCCACTCTTCTAGCAGCATCTCCATCTTATTCTTTCCACTCCTTATTCTTCACTTTCATGTAACTATATTTCAGTAATGTGCTTCAACATTGTAAAATAGCTTGAAGTAAAATTTCCCTCCTGTATCTTTCCACTTCAGCTCCTGGACTATACAGATGATATCTTGGGTTTTTACTCTCTGCTGATAGACAGACTGGGTGGGAGGAAAAAAAAAAACCAAACCAAAAAACCTCCTGATGATGCCTGGAGAGTCCCTGGACTCTTCCCATTTCACTGCTTCCCACCAGAGACTCACGAGTCATGGACAGACTCCTGCCAAGACTGATGCAGCAGACCCGTTCAAGGTGCACATCAGTATTTTGGGCAGACATATGTTGATTATTAGCTGGGATCACAGAAAGTGCTGGACAAGTGCAATGCTTCCCTGATGAAGGAACACAGTATTTCCAGTATCCATAGATGTCTACAAATCCAGCTTAATCCCAGCCCCATGTAGGCTGGAGTTATTTTTCTAGTTGCATGCATGAAACAGAACTGCAGTACCAGCTTTTCTGAAACTGGATTTGGAGCCAGCAAGGCAGTCAGTTCTTCAGGCAAATCCTCTTGCCCAAACATTCACATTGGAAGCAATATAGATTTGATGAACAAGAAGTTTTGGGGCTGGGAAGGCCACTGGGGTTTAAACCAGGTTCATAAAGAAAACAAACACAGAGGAGCCATTAAAGAAGACACACAAGTTGAGAGATATGACTCAGTTTTATTTTATAAAGACAGATGAGCTTTCCTGCAATTGCCAACATAGCTTTAACGTGTCATTTACTATGGCATATTCTGGTATTGCTTATTTTAAATACCTGGTCGAGCAAAGATGAGCCAATGCCATTGTGCTTGCTAAAAAAAAATAAAGTGGGATCTGATTTTCCAAAATCAATATACTCAAAAATCTTAAGCATTTCTAGTGAGGGGAAAAGATTGCAATGAAATGCTCTCTCCATTTGAAGACAATTGCAGACATTTAGGTGCCACAGCTGTGCAGGAACTGAAAGGCTCTAGAAAGTTGTGCATGAACTGAAAATTGAAAGCACACTGTGATCCAGCATCTCGCCCTCAAACCTCCTGTTTGTTTCTCTTCCACTACACTATTTCCAAAGTCATTTACAGGGGGTGAAAAAAAAACAAACACCAAAAGGAGAAAGCTATGACAACATACAACCCCCGTCCTTGCAGCCACAAGGAGCTGGTCAATGCTTCATCAGCCCTGTGATGCTGTCCCACCTCACAACACCTGCAACATGGAAAGTGGGAGAAGTGGAAGAGAAACACAGGGACACAACTTAAGGTTAACTAAAGACACATCCATAGAAAGCCCATCTGAACAGCTTTGTGCAACAGATGCAAAAATCAACCACAGTGTTTGACACGTTAACAATTACAAGGGTTAAACAGGAACAGCAACACAACTTTGGGGATGAGAACTAGACTTCATTTGGTTTGTGCAACCTGAGAAATAAACAACTAATGAAAAAAAAAAAAAGAAGTCCCACTGATGCTGTACAAATCCAATTTCACATGTTGCTTAATTGCACTGAGATGCTCCACGTTTACCTACAAAACACAGTTACTTCTCGACTGCTCTTTAGGTTGCCTTGAAAGTCACCATCACACTCGAGCTAATGCCTTTCTGTCATACAGGAACACGAGTGCCTGTACAAACAGGTCTGTGCTGCCTCGAGTGTGCCAGATCCCATCCCACAGGGTGAAAGCTGACGTGAAGTTACGGAATTTCACCTGAAATTATACTGCTATCAGAAGATGGTACAGAGCCCAGGACAGATTATCTTATGCTCATCACTACTAAGTGCTATGCATTCAAGTGTTTATTTCTCCCTGTCTAGGCCAAAGCACAGGAAGAGCTTCCTACCTATTCCTTCCCAAAGATCGTGGCAATGCTTTAGGCTGCCACAGCACTTCCTTCGGGAAGTTTTCATGAGGTTGGAACAGAGGAGCTAATTCGCAGGAGAAGATACTCATGGACGTGTCCAAATTTGCACCTGAAATCATGTTCAGTGTCTCAAAATCAAGGTATCTGAGTGCTCCCATCTAGCACATCATCCTGGGACAGACCAAAGCCAACAAATCACTGCAGAGAGGCTCGATCCAACCACTCAACTGTGGACACAAAAAGCTATTAGAAGCTAACAGAAGAAATGTGAACATAGTTTTAACACAATCATTAAGATGTTACCTGGAAAAATGCATATTCTAGAACAGTGCTATTATGTATACTGGTTCTCACAAACACATCTTGTTCTGACAACAGAAAGCTGAGATTATACAGATCCATATTTTTAAAAAGTTGATTTTCTGCTAGCCTTATGGTGAAGTTAGGAAAAGACTAGGTTGTGGGTTCAAAAGAAAACATAAACCAGGGAGAGAATAAAAAGCCAGGCATGATGAAGTATTTTTATTCTGCTATATACTTTTATATTTCAGAGCTCACAACTGAGTCCAGATTCTTGGGTATACAATATAGGAAGCAAGAGCAATGAAATTCAAACTGAAACACATACCAAGAATCACAAAGCAGGCTGCAAATTGCTTTCCCATTAGTGCAGCTGAACACGTGGCAGTGGTAACCTACCCAACCGCAAACTGCACCTTCAGCAATCCACTGGAAGTTTCTTCCCTCAAACTATAGATGGTTTAAAAAAAAAAATTAATTCAAAAGAATAATGTTAAGTGCCTCCTTTTTGCAGAGGGAGGAGCAATTCCACACATTCACCTAATTCCAAAGTGCTTCATTCCCAGTCTGGGTTTTTTGGAAGATGTCTGAAGTGTCTCAGGGCACACTGTCCCCACTGCACACCTTGGAGGGTAGCAGCCGAACCCCACGTTGGTACTGGGTTCATTAAGTCTCTACTAAAAGGATCTGTGCCCAATCTAAGTGGGGAATGGGTCAGGCTGAGATTATCATATAGAACCTTAGAGGATTTACTCCTCAAGGTTTCCACTGGTAGGAAGAGCAAGTATGGAGGAAAGGAGGAATGGAAAAACCCCCAAATGTCATTTCTGATTAACCAGGTGCAAGGAAACTGCAAATATCGCAGAGGTGCTCATTCTCTGGCAAGTTCACACCATCAGCTGAAGACTCCTCAGTGCAAACTAGAACTTCAAAGGCTACAGAGCACAGCCAAAATAAGGTTGTCCAATTGTAACAAATTAATGGTATTTCTCTAATACTGACTACATTTCTCAAGAAAGGAGTACATGGGAGAATGTAAAGACATCTTATCATAAAAGTATTTTATATTAAAGGCTTTTTTCTTCTGAAAAGATTAAAATAAATTTAACTCTAAATAATAATTAAGAACTTAACAAATATTCATAGAAGGGGCTGATCAGCACTAGAAGTTGTTTTCAGGAAAGCCTTTATAAATGGATTCCAATGCCCAAGAAAAAAAAAAAAAAAAA